>SKCR01030929.1:0-31245 GCA_019454045.1 Zanthoxylum bungeanum
ACAATAACATGCTTCAACCAATTTTATCAAATTTTAACCTAAAGTATTTCATGCTTAACCATGGCTCTGATACCATTGTTGGTTTCTATAATATGTCCCAAGGAAAGATTAAGCATATATGAAATACAACAAAGAATATATATAAACATGAAGTATGGCGGAATCATACTTACAATGCTATGTAATGAAGAAAAATCAAACCAAATGGAAGCTCCAAGGTAGATTAGGTTCGGCCAAGGAAGACAAGAAGAAGAAAGCACCAAACTTTGTGTATTCCTTGCTCTATGATGGTTTCCCTATCACCTCTTTTGATCCCTTTGAAGGTGCTAGCCTTGCATGTTCCAAACAACAATCTATGACACAAGCCATGCAAAGGCTTAGAGTGTCAAACACTCAAATTCCATGCATAACATTAGAGTGTATTATACACTATCACCATGCAATGTATTATCAATAAAATAATACATATAATGACATGTGTCAAGTGGGCCCCACACGTTTCCAAATGAAAGTGGGCCCACGTCCACTCACGCGTTCGGGTTCGATATTTCCGAAATACCGAACTTGCGTCGCGACGTTAATTAAATCGAATTTAAATAAATAATCGCTCCTAGCGAAATTATTATTTACGTCGCTTACGAATTAATTCTAAATTAACTCGTATGCCCGAATTAAAATCTAATTTTAATTTCGCGTCGAAATCGAATTTCAATCATTATATCGAATATAATAATTTTACTGATTAATTCCAAATTAATCGTTCTCTCTCTCTAAATAAGGCACTTTATCCGAGATAAAGTTTCTCCGCAATTAATCCAAGATTAATTAAGTTCGAATCAAATATCATAGGTGAATCTTCAGGAAGCGACCTAAGAGATCTCCGGATATGTTGGCAGTGAATACGGTCATCGGATAATCCGAACATGCACGTACCTCGTACTACGTTCTTACCGATTCACAAGACAAGGTTGGCTTCTAGCAAAGCGCCATGCCTACCCAATTCTCCAGAAATATTCTTATAGGAATATAAGATCTATATCAAGCGTAGTATACCGTAGTATTGCGTACATCGATCCAGTATCGGATGATCACATGCTAGGCCTGGGGCTGGAGATGTGTCTGCCCCGTACGAAACATATATCGGACATCAAACAACTAGTCTCTTTAAATCGGACAATCCTGACCTGGTCATATTGTCCCGACGGTTGCAACCTTTTATAGAGTGCTAGTTCTGTGTCCTGCGTGATCATCACCTCCATATGTCTGAAGCGATACTTCCATCTTGACATCACATCCAGTACACTACGATTCTCGATAAACCAGAAGAGGTGTACACAGAACCGGTTAAGGTCCCCAACCACCAAAACCAAAGTTTACCGATTGTCGCAAGTACTAGCGATGTAAGTCTCAGGTTAAGACCATATACACCTACCCTGATGCGGCCTCCCATAGACACGCAGACATACTACCAATGGGATTCCGCGGGGTCTATCCAGAGCGAAGCTGTTTTCCGTACCATCGGTAAAACACAACCTCCTATCGCACTTGCATAAGTATCCAATACTTAAATATATGAGAACTATGCTGTTGTGCTCTCACAACGTGCACAAACGCAATACTAGTCTATTCTGCATTATCGATGTCCAGTCTCGATAATACTACGACTAGGGATATTAATGATTAAACCTTTAGGGACTGATACTGTCTCATATCATTCTCAGTCCAGGTACTAATCATATGGACTTTCGCCATTTATAAATCAAAGTAAACAATATTACAAAACGGCAAAAGGCAATTTCATTATCACATAGTTAATTTTGTACAATAATACAATATCATTTACAAACAGTGACGCTATGGGACATAATGTCTAACATCAACAACTCTCGAATAGCAACATGGTTTCAAAAAACCTTGAAAGAATGTTTACAACTATACTAGTTACAAACTTCCATCATCATACATGCTTTACAATTTCACCAAAGCTTCCATCAACAAAAACCACAAAGAAAAAAGAAGAAAAAACCTAAAGATATCATATATTGAAGCCTAGATCCTAAGGAACAATTTCCTTACTAATAGTAAGTTAGAAAAACTTACTAAAATCAAGCTTCCTTTGGATTTTCTTTCTTTCTCAAGCTTTCTTTAAGTTCCTTCAATGGTGTTTTGCTTTTGTGAAATGTGTATTAGGTTATGAAATGAAGATGAAATGAAAACAATATATACTTGTAATAATAACCCTTGGCCGAAATTACAAGCATTTATTTTACAATTTTTCATTTCAATTTCATTTAACTAAAGTTTGGTCAACTTGATTAAATATCTAAAAACAACTTTATTAGATATTTATTTAAGTCAACAATTGCAACTAACATCATTAACTTTAATTATGCTAACATAAGATATTTATATTTTAATTAATTAATCATTTAACAATTAAATAATTAATTAATCAATCAAATACAAATATATTAAATATATGTACAATATTTACATTAAATATTAAAAACATATATTCATTTAGGAAATAAGTCAAATAACTCATTTTGACTATTAATTAATGTGTATTGAAATTAATCAAGTATTAAATGTAAATACACAATAATTAAGGAAATGACTATCTAGTCTCTTTAGCATGTATCTTGCGTTTAACCATTAAACGACTTTATAAATAATCAATATTATTTATTAATGTTGCTCTAGTGCTCTACGAGTATGTTTCATTATTGAGACTCTCTAGGTTCAGGTATATCCGTCACGAAATCAAATTTCATGTCCATAATCTATCCACCCGTAGATTATGACGATCACGGATAATCTCGCTGAACCATACAGGTCGAGGTCATCGCAAATGTATAATTCCTCCGTCACAGGTATCCAGATAAATCCCAGAGATATAGATGTGAACGTCAAATCTCTATCGGGACTATCCAGTCGACTATTCTATTAGCAATCTCAAAAAGAATGTTTAGAACTAGCTTCTAAACTTACCACGGGCCCATGGTTTTATCTGATTGCTAATCATATGGACTACCTATGCTCTGGTACACAGAACTGACGGATCCTATCTTGATACACATAGGACACCCTGAGGATCTATCTACACCCAACGAACAGGCGGAGGTCTGATCTAAATAGATCGGTGACGTGACTGCCATCTAAGTGTAGAAGATGTCTCATGTGCCCACAATGGCATCTCAAGTCTAAGAATCACAAGTGCTACTCAACCCAAGAAGATTCTTATTGACGCTGGTGTACCATCTATTAAGAATCTTCAGTGAGTCGTTCAGTGTTTATCCACTATAAACACCAACACGTCTATACTAGTCTCCAAGACTTATGGTTCATTGAGAAACCATTGGAATCATATATTCCAGTATACGACATGTACCGGTCTCAACGGTTTACTATACTGACCAAGTAGTGTAAACCTTGACCAGGAACTGTCTGAGAATGACAACGTCATGATACGACTCAATGTCCGTTGCGACGCTTTTGCAACTGTATCATGACTAATCATTCTAGGGTCATTACGTCTTTACCATATAAAAGATTAGATTATATTATAGAAACTGCATATATTATTACTAATAATAATGTTTTACAGAAGTATTTAACAAAATACAACCGGGAATTGGCGCTCTGAGCACCAACCCCTACAAACTCTTGGTGATTTTTGCCACAAAAATCACCATCTTCATCCTTGTTACATTCGGCCATGGAAGAAGATTTTTGAGAGAAAATTGGCCCAAGGCCGTGAGTCATGAGGGAGAGAGGAGGGAGATGAAGTTAATGTGTTAGGTTTTTAGATTTCAAAAATCTAATACCAAAAATCCAACTTCCAAAGTCAAAAAGAAAAAAAACATTAAAGCCTTCCAACACTCACATCAACTATTCACATCACTCAATAAATAGTGACTGGTTGTCAATCACTCAAAGTGACAAGACATCCATCACTTGAATGACGATTGATTTGACGCTTGATGTGACTTGCGGGCCCCCCCACTTTGATTCTAAATGCGAGTGGTTCCGCAAACACTCCCGGGCTCGGTTCGCTAATTCCGAATTAACGAATTTTCTGTTGCGTCGTAATTAAATCTAATTTAATTAAATAATCATGCCTAGCATAATTACTATTCACGTCGCTTAACGAATTAATTCTAAATTAATTCATTCGCCCGAATTAAAATTCGATTTTAATTCCGCGTCGAAATCCAATTTCGTTTAATATATCGAATATATTAATTTATCGATTAATTCCAAATTAATCATTTTCTCTCTTTAAATAATATTTTATCCCAGATAAAATATCTTCGTAATTAATCCCAGATTAATTTTCTCTCTCATCTAATTAATCCCAGATTAATAAAGTGCGAGTCATACGTCATCGGTGAATCTTCGAGAAGCGACCCATGAGATCCCCAGATATGTTGGCAGTAAATCCGGTCGTCGGACTATCCGAACACGTAAGTACCTAGTACTACATTTGTACCGATTTACAAGACAAGGTTGGCTTCTAGCAAAGCGCCATGCCTACCCAATTCTCCAGAAATATCCTTACAGGAATATGTAATCTATATCAGGCGTAGTATATATAGTATTGCGTATATCGATCCAGTATCAGATGTCACGTGCAAGGCCTGGGGCTGGAAATGTGTCTGCCCCATACGAAGCACATATCGGATCTCTGGTAACTAGTCTCTATAATCGGATAAACATGACCTAGTCATAATATCCCGATAGCTGCAACATATAAGAGAACGAGTTCCGTATCCTACGTGATCATCATCTCCACTATTACTGGAATGATATTTCCATCTCGACATCACACCAAATACACTACGATTCTCAATATACCCAGTAGAGGCATACACAGAACCTGTTAAAGCCCTGGACGACCTAAAACCAACGTATATTGATTGTCGCAAGTATTAGCGGTGCAAGTCTCAGGTTAAGACCAAATACACCTACCCTGATTCGGACTTCCATAGACACATAGTAATACTACCAATGGAATTCCGAGGGGTCTATCCAGAGCGAAGCTGTTTTCCGTACCATCGGTAAAACACAACCTCCTACTACACTTGCATGAGTATCCTATACCCAAATATATGAGAACTATACCGTTATGCCCTCACAACGCGCACAAGTGTAATACTAGTCTATTCCGCATTATCGATGTCCAATCTCGATAATACAACGACTAGGGATATTTAATGATTAAACCTTCGTGGATTGATACTGTCTCATATCATCTCAATCCAGGAACTAATCATAATGACCTCCTATCATTTATACATCTTGGTGATCTAATCACAAATGATAAGAGAGCAATTTCCTTTGTCACATAGTTTATTTGTACAACAACACCATGATCTGTACAAATAGTGACGCTATGGGTCATAACTGTCCAACATTTCTTACTATAGATTCCCCAGAGGGAGGGTGGAGGGAACTCTCTTAAATACCCAAGCCTCTTAGGCTCTTATCGCCTTGGTGACATGAATAAACAACAAGTTCTCCAAATTAGTCCGTCACAGTGAGCTACGGGTAAATGATTATCTAGGTGCCTTCATAGCTTTTCCTTGTAGAAAGGTAGTGAATGGAGGAAGACAACAAACCATAACCTAGCCTTAATAATGCCTTTGATTAAACCCTTTTCAACCCACTATAGACATGGTTAACTAAAGCACAAATCATAAACATCACAAGACATGATTTCGGGGCCAATTCTCTATCCCCAGTGGAGTCGCCAGACTGTAGGACACAGAAATCGGCGACGCTGTTCTAGGCTCGCGGCCTAGTTGGGAGTACGGAATAGCCCACGGGAGAACTAAACCGGAGAAATAACATGGAGTCGCCACCCGGTGTGAACCTGGAAAATGATTTAAGGCCGCACTCACCCCTCGCAAGGGAAGACCTCAAACCGTTGAGTTAGGAATGGTCCCTTACTTATGCCACTTGTAATGATATGATTTGTGCAATAATCTAACCAAGCCTAAGCAACATATTCCCAAGAATATTCTATTTCTAATTTCACATGCATGAAAGTAATCATCATAACGGCAAACATACGATATCACACAATAATCTCATGAACATGTTGAATCATCAAACACGAAAGATAAATAACAACCTAAACATAAACATAACAGACACCTATTGCGAAAGGAGATAACAATATCATGCATAGAGGAATAACATACTAATGGCTAAATCATGCTTGAGAAACAAGTAACATCTTAAAGACCTAATCATGCTTACAAAAATAAATAACGTACTAGCAACCTAATCATGCTCAAATACATGGTTGGATAAAATGAAATACGTGTCTCTCAAGTGGTACGTGGCGTTGTATCCCGAGTACAAAACGCACTACCGTCCATTCGAATTCGACTACAGAATTTCCGTCCGGGTTTCCATCCGATATACCACAAAAGGGAACACATATTTCCCTTATCCAAAATTCACATCATGCCTCAATAAACGACTCTCATGCGATAATATATTAAAAAAAAAAATGAAAGGTAATAAATAAAAAGGTGCCCTCAGGTCTAAACCTCTTTTTTTGTCTCTCGAAAGTGCGTTACACGGCCGTCGGAACGGTTGATACTCCACAACTCTTTCGGTTCACTAATCCAACATTTTTCCTCGCTGTTTCACTGTTTGGGCTTGCTGTTTTCACTCCGTTTCACTGCTATTTTCACTGTATTTTTTGGTCAATATTTTTGGTAATTACGGGACTGTTTTGTGGGTTATTTGGACTGGTTGGGGGCAGTTTTCTGGTGCAGTTTTTTTTGGTGATTTTGAGGTTTTGAGGCAGTTTTGATGGACAGTTTGTACATGGATTTGGGGGCTGTTTGAAGGGCTGTCTGGCGTGAATTTAGAAGGTTGTTTACGTGAATTTAGAAGGATGTTTTTCATGGTTGCGCTGGGCGTGAATGTATGGCTTATGCGAGGGTTTTTTGCTTACGTGATGGGCTTGTGTGTGTTCGTTTGTGTGTGTAATAGGTCGTGCAAGGTGGCTTGTGGGTAGAAGGGCAGGTGGCGTGGAGTAGTGTTGTGCGTGGGTTGAGGCTGCTCGCGTGAGGGCTGTGAAGTGAATTAGCTGAGTGGGTAATGGCAGGCTGTGACGAGTAGAGGACTTATGGTGCGTGAGTGTGTTTGATTTGTGAGGGGGCAATGTTGTGTGTGGAGAGGTTGCTCGTGAAAGGCTTATGCGGCAGACGTGTTGAGTGGAATTGAGGGCATGTGGCATGGAGAGGTTGCTCGTGAAGGTGAGTGGAGCAAAGGCTTGTGAGGGCTTACGTGAGGGAGGCATCAATGTGTCACCGAGTGGGAATAGGCTTAGAATATTAGGGTTGATTTCGTCAGAATGAGCCAGGGTCTGAAAGGTGGGGGTAATGGTTCTTTTTATAGGAAAAGGGATGGGTTTACCTTGTGTGAATAGGGAAAGGATTTGGGCATTAATGATGATACCTTTTAATTAGGAATGTCTTTGAATTTGATTTGATTTGTATCTTCTAATTAGGGAATGTATTTTAAGTGGATTAGGAAACTATTAGATGAGATTTCTTTAATTTAGGAAGAGGATTTATTTAATTTTGGAATGAAATTTAATTTAATTTAATTGGATTTAATTTAATTTGTGTTTTAAATATCTTTTAATTATTTGGATTGGGCTTGGGCGAAATGGGCTTGGTGTATGGTTTGTGGGGGTTTTGGGCTAAGGGTGTGTGTTTTAAAACGGAGGTCCAACAAGCGAACCCGAAGCTAATCCAGCGAATTAAATCCGACAATGTGTCAATCTTGACTATTCCCTTCCTGTTGAGTTTCAATCAAGTCCCAAGATCATAAATCATGCATAAAAACGAATAGAATACAACCAAGGAGTAAGGCGGAATTCATACTCACATTGATGGGTTTTGATGAAATGAAAAAAAGACCAAAAATGCACTGCATGTTGCTCCCTGGCAGTGAGCTGCGAATGGTAGGGGCTGTACGGTGGTGGGGTGTCTTCCTCCTTGTTCATTCGGCCATGGATGTCACCATTGAAGCTCCAAGCTTCAAGCTTTTCCATGCTCACAAATTCGTTTCCCTATCACCTATGTATCACTCATGGTGTGCTAGCACTAAGTCTTCTTCCTTGCTTCCCTTTGATTCGGTCAAACCAGAAACATTTGTGAAGAAATCGGCTTGAAGCCGTGAGAAGAGGAAGAAGAAAAACAGAGGGAAAAGAGAGAAATGCGTATGTCTTGCATGTGAGAGAGAGAAGATAAAGCTTTAATATATATATATTTATTATATTTACCAAGTAAATTAAATAAAACATATATATTACTTTAATTCAAAAGTCAAAAAGTAAAAAGCAAATGTTGCTTTTTCAACTTCTACATCAATCACTAAAATCAAGTGACAACATGTCACATCACTCAAAATGACATTTGATTTGACGCTAGATGTGACTATCGATTTGACGCACGATTTGACTTGCGTGCCGCACTCGAATTCGAAATGCGAATGCGCTCGCAAATAATCCCGGGCTCGGGTTCGCTAATTCCAAATTAACGAATTTTCCGTCGCATCGTAATTAAATGATTACGCCTAGGGAAATCACTATTCACATCGCTAACGAATTAATTCTAAATTAATTCGTTCGCCCGAATTAAAATCTAATTTTAATTCCGCGTCGAAATCCAATTTCTAATAATATATCAAATATATAATTTTATCGATTAATTCCAAATTAATCGTTCTCTCTCTTAAACGATATTTTATCCGAGATAAAATATCTCCGTAATTAATCCTAGATTAATTTTCTCTCTCTTCTAATTAATCCTAGATTAATTAAAGTGCGAGTTATACATCATCGGTGAATCTTCAGGAAGCGACCCATGAGATCTCCAGATATGTTGGCAGTAAATACGGTCGTCGGACTATCCGAACACGTAAGTATCGCGTACTACGTTTATACCTATTTACAAGACAAGGTTGGCTTCTAGCAAAGCGCCATGCCTACCCAATTCTCCAGAAATATTCTTACAGGAATATATAGATCTGTATCAAGCGTAGTATACCGTAGTATTGTGTATATCGGCCCAGTATCGGATAGTCACGTGCTAGGGCTGGGGCTGGATAAGTGTCTGCCCCGTCCGAAGCACATGTCGGATGTCTGGTAACTAGTCTCTATAATCGGATATACATGACCTTGTCATAATATCCCGATGGCCGGCCAGCACTTAAGAGCACTAATACCGTATCCTGCGTGACATCATCTCCACTATGACTGAAGTGATACTTCCGTCTCGACATCACACCCAATACACTACGACTCTCTGATAAACCCAGAAGCGGTGTACGCAGAACCGGTTAAAGCCCTGTACCACCAAGACTAAAGTCTACCGATTATCGCAAGTATTAGCGATGCAAGTCTCAGGTTAAGACTATACACACCTACCTTGATTTCGGCCTCCCATAGACACATAGTCATAATACCAATGGGATTCCGAGGGGTCTATCCAGAGCGAAGCTGTTTCCCGTACCATCGGTGAAACACGACCTCCTATCGCACTTGCATAAGTATCCAATACTTATATATATATGAGAACTATGCCGTTGTGCCCTCACAACGCACACAAGTGCAATACTAGCCTATTCCACATTATCGATGTCCTGTCTCGATAATACTCCGGCTAGGGATATTTAATGATTAATCCTTCGTGGACTGATACTGTCTCATATCATTCTCAATCCAGGAACTAATCATATGGACCTCTCTTCATTTATATATTTATGGCGATCTAATCACAAATGATGAGAGTGCAATTTCCTTGTCACATAGTTAATTTGTACAACAACACCGTGATCTGTACAAATAGTGACGCTATGGGTCATTTTGTCCAACACTTCCGACGTCCGTTTCCCACGGCTTCCATGACTAAAGATGGTAGTGTCTCCATACGAGACTCATCATCGGGATTTACATGCAAAAATGCAGTGCCTACAGTCGCCCCCACTTTGATGGGACTTGTGCAGTGTGTGACAATGACAATCCTATCAAAGTACGTGCAATGCATTTTTAGATACTTGGCTCGCCAGCTGCCACTTGACTTGCCATGTTGCTTTGAGTTGAGTTGATGAGGGGTGAGGTACTGCGACCCCTGAGGTTCATCCTTGCAAGATGTTACGATCTCTAGGAATCACTACCGAACTGAACTGATGAGAGTTGGTTCATTTCCGAACCTTTACTAAATTAAGATTGTGGTCCATTTTTGATCCGTGCTCCATTTCCGGAGTGTCATTTTCGGCATGCTAAACCTCATTTCCGAGGGGTCGCTGATGTGATGATTGCCCATTTTCGAACTGTACTCCATTTACGGAGTGCCATTTTCCACGAGTGATAGAGTCCATTTTCGAACCGTGCCCCATTTTCGGAGTGCCATTTTCGGCGAGTGATATAGTCCATTTCCGAACCGTGCTCCATTTTCGGAGTGCCATTTTCGGTGCATGATAGTAGTCTATTTCCGAACCATGCTCCATTTTCCGAGTGCTATTTTCGGCGTGGGATAGTAGTCTATTTTCGAACCGTGCTCCATTTTCAGAGTGCCATTTTCGGTGAGTGATAGTAGTCCATTTCCGAACCATGCTCCATTTTCGGAGTGCCATTTTCGACTAGTGATAGAGTCCATTTTCGAACCGTGCTCCATTTTCGGAGTGCCATTTTCGGCGAGTGATAGTAGTCTATTTTCGAACCGTGCTCCATTTTCAGAGTGCCATTTTCGGCGAGTGATGTGATAGTAGTCCATTTCCGAATCGTGCTCCATTTTCGGAGTACCATTTTCGGCGAGTGACGAGATAATGGTCCATTTTCAAACCGTGCTCCATTTTCGGTGTCTGATGATAATGATCCTGATGTGGGCCCCGACCCTGGGACTCATCCTCAAACTGATATAGATGTGGGCCTCGACCCTGGGACGTCTCCCCAAAACTGACACTGATGATGTATGGACCTCAACCCTGAACTGATACTAATGTAGGCCTCGCCCCCAAACTGATACTGATGTGGGCCTTGCCCTGGGACTCATCCCAAAACTGATACTGACTTGGGCCTCAACCTTGGGACTCATCCCTAAGCTGATACTGATGTGGGCCTCGACCCATGCTCCATCCTCAAACTGATATTGATGTGGGCCTCGCCCCCAAACTGATACTGATGTGGGCCTCGCCCCCAGACTGATACTGATGCGGGCCTCGCCCTGGAACTCATCCCAAAACTGCTACTGATGTGCGGGCCTCAACCCTTGGACTCATCTCCAAAACTGAAACTGATGTGGGCCTCGGCCCTGGGACTCATCCCCAAAATTGATTCTGATGTGGGCCTCGACCCTGGGACTCATCCCCAAACTGATGCTGATGTGGGCCTCGACCCTGGGACTCATCCCCAAACTGATGATGCTATGTTGCTGTTTCTGGTTGGCTTACATTTGCCGCTTTCTCATTTTCTTTAAAACCTGTGAACAAAAACAAGACAAAGATTGCGTGTATATGACGTGTATGCATGCATGCATGAATGTTTTTCCTATTCCGATGGGTTAGGTCTTCCTTGTGCTCTTCGTTGCTTCTCGCCTATAACTATCTTTGGTCACCCCCGGGGCCTGCATACAGTTTCTTTCTGTCAATTCTCTTCTGGTAATTGCTCAGTTTCCTTTAGTCCCATGACTCAATATCTCATTACGTCCCTGAATCGCGAGGTGGTAGACTGGTCGTCCCCAGTCTTGATTTAGCTTTCTGCTCTCCGCTGTTTGCACTAGGTCAAGGTGAGCCACGTGATGTGGCATTCCATATCATCATACTATATTACAAGCTACAAAATAGTCTCAATAGTTATACATATCACTGTCCTCAAAGAATGCTCAGTATTGAAACCAGAGAACCTTCAAAACATTCAACGCAACTCAAATCCAAGTCTTTGAATAAGTGATCTAAGCCAGACTCAAAGTGTGTGTGTGCAAAGGTTCCTTTGCAGATTCATCCCCAGGTAAGCCAACTCAATGATTTTGTCAAAAAAATGGGATCGATGGGTCAAACCAACCTAGATGTCTCAATTATGCCTGCAGTTTCTTTTCCGAGCTCAATGTGGTATGGTTTTCTTTCTCTTTTGTCTTTTTTTTTTCTTTTCATTTTGAACTTCTTTTTTTCTTTTCTTTTCTTCTCTCTGTTTTTTTTTCTTTTTTTTTCAACACACCTACCCTTTAAGGCTGCATTTCTCCTCATGGTGGTCTTAATACTCGCCCATGGGTAGCTTCACACTTATCGGTTATAGGTGGTTCAATTCTTTTCTTTAGAGACTTTTCTTTCATTTTCAACCATACCACACATCATAACACAAGCAAATCAGGATAGACATCTAAGCAAACAGTTATTCACCGACCTACAATTTCTTCAACTAGTCACTTTGCTAACTACTCAGGTTTTCACTGCTAAGAACCATAATCAAGTGCTTACGAGTCCAACATAGATCAATTACTCAAAGTATCAAATAAAAGCACATCAAGAGTTTATCGTTTCTAAGATTTCACCCTAAAGCAAACGATTTCATCATTGGACTTATGTCTAACTATCAAGGACTAAAAACAAACAACAAAATTTTTTTCTTTTTTCTTTACTTTTTTTTTTCTCTTTTTTTTTTTTTCTTTTTTTTTCTTTTTTTTTCTTTTTTTTCTCTTTTTTTGGGCCCACCATGGTCTTTCTTTACCATGGAATTTACGTCCGGGTTTACATCCGTTATACCACAAAAGGGAACACATATTCCGCTTATCCAAAATTCACATCATGCCTCAATAAACGACTCTCATGCGATAATATATTAAAATAAATAAAAATAAATGAGAGGTAATAAATAGAAAGGTGTCCTCAGGTCTAACCTCTTTTATTGTCTCTCGAAAGTGCGTTACACGGCCGTCAGAAGGGTTGATACTCCGCAACTTTTTCGGTTCACTAATCCAACATTTTTCCTCACTGTTTCACTGTTTGGACTGTTGTTTTCACTCAATTTCACTGCTATTTTCAATGTATTTTTTGGTCAATGTTTTCGGTAATTAGGGGACTGTTTTGTGGGTTATTTGGACTGGTTTGGGGGCAGTTTTCTGGTGCAGTTTTCTGGTGATTTTGAGGTGTTTGAGGCAGTTTTGATGGACAGTTTGTACGTGGATTTGGGGGTTGTTTGAAGGGCTGTGTGGCGTTAATTTAGAAGGCTGTTTGTGTGAATTTAGAAGGCTATTTTTCATGGTTGCGCTAGGCGTGAATGTATGGCTTATGCGAGGTTTGTTTTCTTACGTGATGGGCTTGTGTGTGTTCGGTTGTGTGTGTAATAGGTCGTGCAAGGTGGCTTGTGGGTAGAAGGGCATGTGGCGTGGAGTAGTGTTGTGCGTGGGTTGAGGCTGCTCGCGTGAGGGCTGTGAAGTGAATTGGCTGAGTAGGTAATGGGAGGCTGTGACAAGTGGAGAGCTTATGGTGCGTGGGTGTGTTTGATTTGTGAAGGGCCAATGTTGTGCGTGGAGAGGTTGCTCGTGAAAGGCTTATGCGGCAGACGTGTTGAGTGGAATTGAGGTCATGTGGTATGGAGAGTTTGCTCGTGAAGGTGAGTGGAGCAAAGGCTTGTGAGGGCTTACGTGAGTGAGGCAGCAATGTGTCGCCGAGTGGGAATAGGCTTAGAATATTAGGGTTGATTTCGTCAGAATGAGCCAGGGTCTGAAAGGTGGGGGTAAGGGTTATTTTTATAGGAAAAGGGATGGGTTTACCTTGTGTGAATAGGGAAAGGATTTGGGTATTAATGAGGATATCTTTTAATTAGGAATGTCTTTGAATTTGATTTTATTTGTATCTTCTAATTAGGGAATGTATTTTAAGTGGATTAGGAAAGTATTAGATGAGATTTCTTTAATTTAGGAAGAGGATTTATTTAATTTTGGAATGATATTTAATTTAATTTAATTTGTGTTTTAAATATGTTTTAATTATTTGGATTGGGCTTGGGCGAAATGGGCTTGGTGTATGGTTTGTGGGGGTTTTGGGCTAAGGGTGTGTGTTTTAAAACGGAGGTCCAACAAGCGAACCCGAAGCTAATCCAGCGAATTAAATCCGACAATGTGTCAATTCTTGACTATTCCCTTCCGACGTCCGTTTACCGCAGCTTCCACGACTAAAGAGGTAGTGTCTCCATACGAGACTCATCATCGGGACTTACATGCAAAAATGCAGTGCCTACACATATGCTACTCGACTCGAGGAGATTCCTATTGACGGTGGTGTATACTTCCAACTATTAGGAATCACATGTGAGTCATTCAGTATTCGGTCCAACCAATACCCACATGTCTATACAGGCTTTCCAAAACTCATAGTACATCAGGTTAAACCATTGGAACTCCAATTCCAATATACTACATGTGCTAGTCTTCTAGGTTATAGGAAGAATAGTTTATAATAGTAATACTATCCCAATATCGGACCACCTAGTTTTCAATATTACTACATGACTATTCTAAGGTCGATGTCATTCTTAACATATTTATACATCTATCTAATATGCATAATGACATTACCATTAATAAGGTTTGAAATGAAAATATAGTTATTTTATTAATAAATAATAAAATATACAATATATTATTCGGATTGGCGTTCCAAGCACCAACTCCAATAATATATATATATATATATATATATATATATATATATATATCTATATAATAAAGGAGAATGGTGTTGGAGGAAAGAGAGTGTATCCAACAGCTCTCTTTATGTGGCTTAATTGACGGCCCAGATCATTTCATTGGTAATTGGAGGAAAGAGAGTGAATTGATTGATGGAAATGGTCAAAAAATTTCAAATTTTCAAATTAAAAAATAGAAAGTTAAAATAAAATCATTTAATTTTGTAACACCGTGCCGTAGGCACGGCCAAATACTGTAACACCGTGCCGTAGGCACGGGCATCATTTAATTAAAAAATAAAATCATTTAATTCTGTAACACCGTGTCGTAGGCACGAGTAAATACTGTAACACCGTGCCGTAGGCACGGGAAAAAACTAGTATATATATATATTACAATCCATCTTTTGGTTGATTGTCAACTTCCACCAAACATGTAAATTTGCATGTTTGGTGGAGAAAGCAATTTCATGGCAAGAGGTGAGAGCACATTTATAAATAGAGGTGTTCTATACCTTAGTTTCCTCAGGCGATCTTACATAATTTTCTCTGAAAATTTATTGAGTTCTAGCTCTTGTGTGTTTTAATTTTTAAAGCTTTCTTGTAATTTCTTTTTATTTCAGTAATAAAATTATGAGTTTTTTTTATTCAAAACATGAGTAGCTAATTTCATTTTGTTGGGGTAAATGGTGCAGCTTTTGATATTAAAATATAGATTAATCTTATTTATATTATAATATATAAATTGTAATCTAATGATTAATATTTAATTTAAATCTAGATTAATTATTGACAAACTTTACTACCGCCAATATGGCTGGTTTTATTTATTTGGCATAATTGAGTACCTGACTGGACTTGTTATAGACAAATATTATCACCGCCTTTATGGCTGATTTTATATGTTTTGGCATAATTATTTCCTGAATTAAATTAACTTGGTAATAATGATAATTTTTATATTATAAAAAGTAAGATTTCTAAATTTGAAATATTAAAAGTGGATCTCATATCCCCCAATATTTTATTTTATTGTTGGAATCCAATTCAAAATTGTCAATCACTTTAAAAAAATCAATCTTTTCATTTTTACTCAATTTAATTTACTAAATCTATTCCCTATGGATCGATCCCGGACTTACCGGGTTATTTTATTGCTTCGACACTCTTATACTTCGGAGTAAAGAACTACTTTGTGAGTGTGTCACCACTCACACAACTGTACACAGCTCGGGATCTGAAAGTCCCGACAACTATGACACGACTCCGACCATTTCTGATGAAGAAGACCAGCCCTACCATAAAATTGTCCCCCAGATGGAGTTGGTGCTTGGAGTGCCAATCCGATTTATATATTTTATTATTTATTAATAAAATAACTACATTTTCATTTCATACCTTATTAATGGTATTGTCATTATGCGTATTAGATTGATGTATAGATATGCTAAGAATGACATTGACCTTCTAATAGTTTTGACACTAGGTGTAAACAATTCTTAAAGTTAATAATCCTAGTCATTGGTTTTGGAATACAGTCGAATTCCTATAACCTAGAAGACTAGCACATATCGTATATTTGAATTGGAGTTCCAATGGTTTAACCCGATGTACCATGAGTTTTGGAAACTCGTATAGACATGTGGGCATTCATTGAAGCGAATACTGAATGACTCACAAGTGATTCCTAATAGTTGGAAGTACACACCACTGTCAATAGGAATATCCTCGAGTCGAGTAGAATATGTAATCATTTGACTATAGGATAACATTGATTTTATGTGAGATCCTTCACACTTTGATGCCATGTATGTCAGAAACCTTTCATGGTTTGGCCTATAGATGTTCGTTGGGTGTGGACCGATGCACTTAGTAATCAAATGCGAAGCAAGATATGATCCTTCAGCTCGTATGTGTACCATAAGGGATTTAGGTATCCATGTGAGTAAAGTCACGATTCTTAAATCTTTGGCCAAAGTCGATCACCTGGGGTGGATCGCATCAGTTATGAAGAATCATGGACATGTCGACATGAGATGTACGTCTCGGAAACTTGACGGTATATTCTATGTTTCTTAACCACAACTCGGATATCCTACGACAAAGGGATTGTTAAATATATGTGATGACCTCGACTTGTATAGTTTAGAAATTCGTTCGTGTTCTTCGAGAATTCGGAGGTGGCCGAATTGCGTACATATTTGCTAGGCTTATATGATGAACGTCTCTGAACTTAGAGAGTCCCAATATGAAGTGTACTTGTTGAGCACTTGGGTAGCCGATTAATTTTCGTAAAATATAATATTCGATATTATAATTATCAACTAAGATAATCAAGTGTTACTGGATAACATTGATTATTTACTTTGACCTAATTGGATTAATTCAATAATTACACAAGGGCTTAATTGTAAAATCATAATTATCTCTTCTATTTGAGGATATTATGGTAATTATAAGTATGTAATAATAGGTAGTTTTGGCTTGATTTAATTGGATTAAATCAAAGTGGCAAACATTGAACTAATCCATTTCATAATCATTGGCTTGATTTAATTGGATTAAATTAAAGTGGGAGACAATGAAGATTAGTCACACCTAATTGTATATATTTGGACAAATTAGATTAAGCCCACTTAAAAGTTGATTACAACTTTTATTAATTAAAAATTGCCTAAGTTTTGCTATAAACAGTGTTCGAAAATGCGCCGCCTAGGCGGCCCAGCCGCAACGATTTTGACAGAATCGGTTGTCCTAGGCGCGGAAATCGGTCGACGGCGTGAAATTGTCGCCTAGGCACCAATTTTGCCGGAAATCGGTCGATTAGGCATCGAGTCTCGGCGGGGGGTCTTTGACCCTCCAAAACGTCGACGTTTTGGAGGGTCCTTTGACCCCCAAAACGACGTCGTTTTGGAGGGTTAATAAACCCCCAAATTGACGTCATTTTGGGTAGGGTTTATAATAATAAAAAAAATTTATCTCTCTCGCCTTAACCCTTATTTTCTTTCCTCTGCCTCTGCTTTCTCTCATCTTCTTCACCTCTGCGTTTTGCCATAATTTTCTTTCCTCTGCTTTCTGTTCTCTTCGCATAAGGTAAGCCAAAATTCGACTTTTATTTTTTTTCCAACTTCATTTAATTAGTTAATGACTGATGATATTGCAAGTTTATTACTTATTTTGTTATTAATTAGTTAATGACTGATGATAATTGATTTGCTCTTGGTAATGTTAGAACATTTAATTTTTTTTTTAATTCTAACAGTAACAATGATCGACATTTTAATTTTTTTTTAATTCTAATAGTAACAGTGATCGGTAATGTTAGAACATTTTAAATTTTTTATTTTTTTTTTAAATTTTAACAGTAACAGTGAGTGAATAATTAGTTAATTACTATTTTTTTATTAGTTAATTACATATTGATATTAATAGTTACTTTAAATTATTAATTAATTGTTAATTGTGCATATTAATTGGACCTCTTTTTTATTATATTTTTTTTGCTGCCATCCCATTGTTGAAGTAAGTTTCTGTTGTTGCAGTTGGTTATTGTTTTTTCTTTCAAAGTGTTTGTTTGTGTTATGAATTATGATCAATGAGAGTTACAACTTACAATTAAATTAATTGATAATGCCTATTAGTATTTTACTATTGTTATTAAA
The DNA here is from genome assembly GCA_019454045.1 of Zanthoxylum bungeanum. Taxonomy (NCBI): domain Eukaryota; kingdom Viridiplantae; phylum Streptophyta; class Magnoliopsida; order Sapindales; family Rutaceae; genus Zanthoxylum; species Zanthoxylum bungeanum. The sequence continues at coordinate 18,376 of SKCR01030929.1, forward strand.
TTGTAATTTGTTGATAATGATTAATGCTTATTAAATTAGTTGATTTATAATATATATGATAGAACATGGCTTATTCTTCCGCGGCTTCTAATTCGGAGTGTAATCCCGTTCTTAAACGGAACTCAAATGATGTTGGATGGGAGTATGGGGCTTTAGTGGATCCAAATAACTTAGATAAAGTCAAATGTAAGTTATGTTAAAAAACATTTCCGGTGGAGTTTACCGAATGAAAGAACATATTGGGCATATATCGGGGAATGTTGTAAAATGTCCAAAGTCTAGTAAAGAAGATCAGGAGAAGTGTAGACAAGCCATTTTAGAGGCAAGGAATAGGAAGAAAAGAAAAGAGAAGCATGTTAGTGAGATAAGGCAAAGAGTTAATATTGGGGGCGATGAAGAAGAAGCTGAAATTCATGAAATAGAAGAAGGGTTAGATTCAAGACCCCTTCGGCATCGCGGCCCTTTGGATATGTGGAAAATGGTAACCCCTCCCGATTCTTCAGCTAGTGATGGTAAAATAATGCGGCAACAAAATATTAATGAAGCACTTTTTAAAGAAAAGACGCATAATGTCAAGCTATTTGTTGCTAAGTGGGTGTATGAATTTGGTATTCCTTTCAATGCTATTGACAATGACAGTTGGATAATGATGATGGAAGCAATTGGTCAATTTGGACAGGGTTTCAGAGGTCCTAGCCAATATGAATTGTGGGAGCCATTATTGAAAGAGGAAGTTGCAAGTGTTAAAGATTTCCTGAAACAACATGAGAATGAGTGGATGGAGAACGAGTTTTCTATCATGACAGATGTTTGGAGTGATAGGAAAATGAGAAGTATAATGAATTTGTGTGTTAATTGCACAATATGTACCACTTTCCTTTCTTCCAAGGAAAGTTCTGATGTGGCGCATACTGTTGAGCACATTTATGAGTATGTGATGACATACATTGAACAAGTGGGGGCGAAAATGTGGTTCAAGTTGTAACAGACAATGCCTCAAACAATATGGCTGTGACAAAGTTGTTGAAGGCGAAGATGCCAAATATTTTTTGGAGTTCGTGTGCTACTCACACTATAAACCTCATGCTTGAAAGTATTGGGAAATTACCGAGGTACAAGAAAACCATTGATAGTGCAAAGGCTTTCACCATTTTCGTGTATGCCCATCACAAGACTTTGTCCATGATGAGATCGTTTACAAAACAGAGGGACATAGTCAAACTGGGAGTAACTAGGTTTGCTTCAGCTTTCTTATCCTTACGAAGTTTGATCGAGAAAAAAGAAAGTTTGCGAACCATGTTTGCTAGCACGGAATGGGATGAGTGCATATGGTCGAAGCAAGCTAAAGGGAAAGCTACATTTTCCACGGTGATGAGTGTCTATTTTTGGAATGGGGTGACCCAATGTTGAAGAAGGTGTTTTCACCTTTGGTGAGGGTGCTTCGATTAGTTGATGGGGATAGAAAGCCATCCATGGGGTTGTTTATGGAGAGCTAAAGAATGCAAAAGAAGAGATCGAAGATGCATTGAAAAATATTGAGAGTAATTATCGGCCAATCTTGGAGATTATTGATAGTAAAATTGAAGGGCGACTTGATACTCCATTACATTGTGTTGCTTATCTTTTAAATCCTTACTACTACTATAAGGATACAAGTATTGAGTACGATGTAAAAGTAATGGATGAAGTATTTACGGTTGTGGAGGCTTTCTTCCCCAATGACACTGACATGCATAGTAAGGTGATAAATGAGGAGTTGGCTTCGTACAAGACAAAAGATGAAGCTTTTGGTAAAGAAGTGGGGGTCAAAGCATGTCGGGTATCGATTGATGTTTTTAATCCAGGTAAAAACAAAGTATTCATTTGAATTATTTTGCAAAATATATAAGAATTATTATATTTCATTCAAACTATTTATGTTCATTTGTAGTTTCATGGTGGCGTACGTATGGACATCATACACCTAACTTGCTAAAAATGGCAAAAATGATACTTTCATTAACCACTAGTTCATCCGGGTGTGAACGAAATTGGAGCACTTTTGAGGGGGTAAATATTTAACATTAGCTAAATATTTGATTATTTTATTTTGTAATTATTAATATTAATTGATTTATTTAATTATTTATGTAGATTCACACGAAGAAAGGAGTAGACTAGATGTGAATCGATTAAACAATCTTGTCTATGTTTCCTTTAATGCCAAGTTGAAGAACAAGCGCAAAAGGGAGAAGGATTTGAAAGTGGATGTATTACAAGCCAAAGATGCTACTAATGCACAAGGACGGATTGTTGAGGGTGGTGACTCTGGTGATGATGAAGAGTAGAGCCCGGTTTGGGGCTTACTTGAAGGATGGTTGGAGAAGCATCTGAGGCCGATGACATATTACAACCTCGAAAAAGTGCTAGAAATGTTGAATATAGAGAACTTGATGAAGATGATTTTGATTCTGATGAAGAACCTAAGGATGATGAGTTTGAATTAGATGAAGAAGAATTAGATAGTTGGTGTAGTTTAACTTTATTAAAGGATGATGAACAAGAACTTAATTAAATGATATTTTATATCATTATTATTAAAGGATGATGAGTTTGAATTAGATGGAAAATATTAGATTTTTAACTTTCTGCCGACTAATTGTCTAGGCCCTGCCTAGGCGCTAGGCACTGGGTTGCCGCCCAACTAGCGCCTAGCGCGTTTTAGAACACTGGCTATAAATAGAAAGCTTTAGGAAGGTTTTAATTACAAGTACAAGTAAAAATACAAGAAAATTCTTAAAGAAATTAGCCTAAGTTAGAGAAGTGTTTTGAGAAGCTTGTGAGGTCTCTATAATATTTCATCTAGGAGAAATCAAGATTAGACCTTGAAGTAAAGCTTGCTAGCATTGGAAATCAAGGTTGGATCTTCAAGTCAAGCTTACACACCTTGGAGGTTCTCTAACAATTTCAAAAAAGGAGAAGTAGATTGGATCTTGTATCAAGCTTACTAGGTAATGTTTGATATTCTCATAAGCTATGTTTATTTGTGTATTAGATGCATGATCACATAGCTTCATGTTGAAATAAGGCTAATAAATTGTGTTAGGATGCTTTGGAAGTATAAACACAATATACTTGTAATTGTGTCAAAATATTTATGTTAGACATAAACATAATTTAGAGTTTGGAACTCTAGAGTAAAGCTTAGAGCTATGGCTACCATTCTAGAATCACTTGACCACCTTTTGGTGACCTAGAATTATTCATGAGACATTTCTTATTGGGATTCTAGTTTGGTTTGTGTATTGAATTCAAAATTTACGCAAATGCATATTAGAATAAATTTATGTTTATGTAAAAATATTTGAAAGTTTGAAAAACTTGATTTTTATTCTATAACATGTGTTAATGTTGGTTTTGAAGTTAAAAATTAATTTTGGGTGTTTTTGAAGTGTTTAGGGAAGACCGGAAATGAAATGTAAAATGAAATGAAATTAAAAAAAAAAACGCATGTGCACTATAGCACGGGCGTACGCGCTGCACGAGCGGTAATTTTTATTTTCGCTCATTTTTGAGTTTCCGAACTCCGATTCAGTCCCGGTTTTTTTCCTATACACTTGTAATGGAATATAGTATTTCATTAAGTTATTTAAAATTACACCCATACTTGATATACACGGGTTAGACTCATTTCCGATGCCCACGACACCGATCCGACCCTAGGGGTTCCACAACTGCCTCAACAGAATGGTATCAGAGCAAAGACTTAACCACACAACACATATTTTTGAATCTATACCATATTAATTTTAATTTAATTATGCATAAGACATATGTAGACACTGTATTTTTGCATAAGCCCGATGATGAGCCTCGTATGGAGGCACTACCTGAAAAGTTGCGGAATTTGCGGGAAATAAATGCCGGAACAAAAGAAAACCTCTAAAATTATCCCCTCATTGGACTCGGACTCACTAGCCAGCCTCAGATTCACTTAGTCAATTTATGTTTCAAACCTTAGCCCACTACCCTGCAACCCACACAATCAGCCCAAGGCCCATACAATCCACCATCCACACGCCCATACACCATCTACACGCCCAAACCTTCCCAAATAGCTAAAATCCTATGTAAAAATATTAGGAGGAACAAATATACCGAGTTCATCGGAACGCGCGCGAGATCAAATCCCGATCAATTTTTTTTTATTTCGGCAATACCCTAATAAGTGTGTTAAAATATTTATTTCCATAAACTTAAAATTATTCCAATGCATTAAAAAACATATATCATCATATATTAATTTTTCATGCATCAATATAATTTCCATAAGCTTAAATAAAAATTCTACACACTTTAATAAATTTATCAACACTTAATAAATTAATCCAAGCATCAAAAATCAATATATCAACCATACATTAATTTTCTATACACTTTAATGCTTAAAAATTCCTCACATACATGCTTACAATTATCCAACAATTCCATAATAAATTTTTCCAACAACAATAACCCAATCAATAAATTTATAAAATAATTTACCTACAATTGCTTTTAATCCTTGCCAATTTGTGAAGCTTTGCATCCAATCCCCAAATCCTCCAAGCACTTTGATCTTCTTCTACCTCCACCAAATCAAGTTTCTTGATGAACAAATCTGTTGGACAATTATGACCCATAACATCACTATTTTGTAAAGGGCATGGTGTTATTATACAAAATTAACTATGTGACAAATGAAATTGATCTTTTATCATTTGTAATTGGATTACTTGGATATATAAATGATAAAAGTCCATATGATTAGTACCGGATTAATAAGATATGAGACAGTATTAATCCATGAAAATGTTTAATCATTAAATATCCCTAGTCGTAGTATTATCGAGAATGGACATCGATAATTTAGAATAGGCTAGTATTGCACTTGTACGCGTTATGGAAGCGTAATGTCATAGTTCTCATATATTTGGGTATTGGATACTCATGCAAGTGCAATATGAGGTTCTGTTTACCGATGGTACGGAAACAGCTTCGCTCTGGATAGACCCATCGGAATCCCATTGGTAGTATTGTTAGACATTATGTCCCATAGCGTCACTGTTTGTAATGATATTGTATTATTTTACAAAATTAACTATGTGATAATGAAATTGCCTTTTGCCGTTTTGTAATATTGTTTACTTTGATTTATAAATGGCGAAAGTCCATATGATTAGTACCTGGACTGAGAATGATATGAGACAGTATCAGTCCCTAAAGGTTTAATCATTAAATATCCCTAGCCGTAGTATTATCGAGACTGGACATCGATAATGCGGAATAGACTAGTATTGCGCTTGTGCACGTTGTGAGAGCACAACAGCATAGTTCTCATATATTTAAGTATTGGATACTTATGCAAGTGCGATAGGAGGTTGTGTTTTACCGATGGTACGGAAAACAGCTTCGCTCTGGATAGACCCCGCGGAATCCCATTGGTAGTATGTCTGCGTGTCTATGGGAGGCCGCATCAGGGTAGGTGTATATGGTCTTAACCTGAGACTTACATCGCTAGTACTTGCGACAATCGGTAAACTTTGGTTTTGGTGGTTGGGGACCTTAACCGGTTCTGTGTACACCTCTTCTGGGTTTATCGAGAATCGTAGTGTACTGGATGTGATGTCAAGATGGAAGTATCGCTTCAGACATATGGAGGTGATGATCACGCAGGACACAGAACTAGCGCTCTATAAAAGGTTGCAACCGTCGGGACAATATGACCAGGTCAGGATTGTCCGATTTAAAGAGACTAGTTGCTTGATGTCCGATATATGTTTCGTACGGGCAGACACATCTCCAGCCCCAGGCCTAGCATGTGATCATCCGATACTGGATCGATGTACGCAATACTACGGTATACTACGCTTGATATAGATCTTATATTCCTATAAGAATATTTCTGGAGAATTGGGTAGGCATGGCGCTTTGCTAGAAGCCAACCTTGTCTTGTGAATCGGTAAGAACGTAGTACGAGGTACGTGCGTGTTCGGATTATCCGACGACCGTATTCACTGCCAACATATCCGGAGATCTCTTGGGTCGCTTCCTGAAGATTCACCTATGATATTTGATTCGAACTTAATTAATCTTGGATTAATTGCGGAGAAACTTTATCTCGGATAAAGTGCCTTATTTAGAGAGAGAGAACGATTAATTTGGAATTAATCAGTAAAATTATTATATTCGATATAATGATTGAAATTCGATTTCGACGCGAAATTAAAATTAGATTTTAATTCGGGCATACGAGTTAATTTAGAATTAATTCGTAAGCGACGTAAATAATAATTTCGCTAGGAGCGATTATTTATTTAAATTCGATTTAATTAACGTCGCGACGCAAGTTCGGTATTTCGGAAATATCGAACCCGAACGCGTGAGTGGACGTGGGCCCACTTTCATTTGGAAACGTGTGGGGCCCACTTGACACATGTCATTATATGTATTATTTTATTGATAATACATTGCATGGTGATAGTGTATAATACACTCTAATGTTATGCATGGAATTTGAGTGTTTGACACTCTAAGCCTTTGCATGGCTTGTGTCATAGATTTATTATTATTTAATAAATATTATGGCATAAATATAAATTTATTTTGGTATCAAAATCAATCAAGAAAATCCTCTCTTCTCTCTCTTTTCTTGACCGAAAACCTGAAACAGTTTTGGTCTCCATTTTCTTCCATTTTGGTTGCCAAAAGATTGAAGAAAAGATTGTTGTTTGGAACATGCAAGGCTAGCACCTTCAAAGGGATCAAAAGAGGTGATAGGGAAACCATCATAGAGCAAGGAATACACAAAGTTTGGTGCTTTCTTCTTCTTGTCTTCCTTGGCCGAACCTAATCTACCTTGGAGCTTCCATTTGGTTTGATTTTTCTTCATCAACATAGCATTGTAAGTATGATTCCGCCATACTTCATGTTTATATATATTCTTTGTTGTATTTCATGTATGCTTAATCTTTCCTTGGGACATATTATAGAAACCAACAAGTATGACTATATATCTATGGGAATCCGAATCAAGGTAGGTATATTTAGTCTTAACCTGAGACTTGCATCACTAATACTTGCGACAATCAGTTACTTTGGTTTTGGTCGCCCGGGGCTTTAACAGGTTCTGTGTACGCCTCTTCTAGGTTTAATGAGAATCATAGTGTATTGGTGTGATGTCAAGATGGAATATCACTTTAGTCATATGGAGATGATGATCATACAAGGATACAGAACTGGTACTCTTAAGTGCTGCAGATATCAGGATAATATGATAAGGTCATGATTATCCGATTAAAGAGAGTAGTTGCTAGTGATCCGATATATGCTTCGTACGGGCCAGACACAATTCCATCCCCAGGCCTAGCATGTGACATCTGATACTGGATCGTAATACGTAATACATAGTATACTACTACTCCGATAAAGATTATATATTCCTTTAAAGAATATTTCTGGAGAATGGGTAGGCACGGTGCTTTGCTAGAAGCCAACCATGTCTTGTAAATAAGTAAGAATGTGGTACCAGGTACGCATGTGTTCGGATAGTTCGAAGACCGTATTTACTGCCAACATATCCAGGAATCTCTTGGGTCGCTTCCCAAAGATTCACCGATGATAATTGACTCGAACAAAAATTAATCTAGGATTAATTATGAGAGAGAAAATTAATTTGGAATTAATTACGGTAAGAATTAATCTGGGATTAATTAACAGAGAGAAAATTAATCTGGGATTAATTGCCTCGAGAATTTATCTGCGATTAAATTCGTCGAGAGGAGAGATCGCGATTAGTTTGGAATTAATCGGCAAAATGAATTTAATAGTGAAATTAGATTTCTATTTAATTAATTGGCTAAAATAATATATTAGATTATTAATTGAAATTGGATTTCAATGCAGAATTAAATTGGATTTTAATTCTAGCGAACGAATTATTTATTTTCTTTCTTTGATTTATTTATTTTTCGTCATTTGAATTCTGCATGTTACTTTTGTATGCGTGATTCAATCGAGCGCATGGGCTTAGTAAGTGCGATGAAAGGTCCCCTACTTGGAGGGGTTAAAATCCTTTACCACGATGCTTTGCCGCGCCGGTTGATGTGTGTTCGGTTGAATGCAAGATACGTTCAATCGGGCATACTAAGTTTGATATTATTGTTTTTAATTCTTTGTATGCATGATTCAATTGAGCGCATGGGCTTAGAAAGTGCGATGAAATGTCCCATATTTGGAGGGGTTAAAACCCTTTACCACGATGCTTTGCCACACCGATTGGTGTATGCTCGATTGGATGCGAGATGAGTTCAATCGGATACGTGAGGTCCCACATTGTGGATTCGTTTGTCTATGAATGTGTTGCATGCATCAGGTCTGGTTCCGTTCGAACGCGTTCTCAAACGCAACATGAACGTGAACCTTCTGTTTACCGTTCGAACGTGTCCTCAAACGTTACACGAACGCGCACACATTTTCTTAGTTTCATCATGCATCAGGTCTGGTTCCGATCGAACGCGTTCTCGAACGCCACACGAACATGAACCTTCTGTTTATCGTTCGAACGCGTTCTCAAACGCTACACGAACGCGCACGCATTTTTTTAGTGTTTCATGCATCAGGTTTGGCTCCGTTTGAACGCATTCTCGAACGCTATCGAATGCGAACCTTCTGTTTACCGTTCGAACGCGTTCTCAAATGCTACGCGAACGCGCACCTACTGAACTGAGTCATTTTCATCAGATTTCATACATAATTGTTTCTAGTAGCTATCCCTTCGTATGATGAATCTGATTGCTTCTCTGTATTACGCAAGATATGTAGGTATCATTCATCTGTATTCCCCACATGTAAGAGTACAATTGTTAACGTATTACAATTCATATATCCATGTCGTGATAGCATTTGAGTATTATTTCTTGTGGTATATCGGATGGAAACCCAGATAGAAATTCCGTAGCCGATTCCGAATGGACGGTAGTGTGGTCTGTACTTGGGATACAATTCCACGTACCACTTGGAAAAGTGCTCACATGTGTGTTTATGTTCATATTAGTTATCTTCTTTTGTACCAAGTCATAGCATGCTCACTTTAATGCCTAATTGCATCCTTAAGTGTCTTTTTGCATTATATACTTAGTTGACTCTTTTATTTGTGCATGGACATGTAATGGCTATTTGTTTATGATATGTCTATGAAATCACATGTTCGCCATCATTTGATTCGCCTTTATGTGTGCTTGTGTGGTTCGTGTGTGCTTGTGTTTCCATGAATACAATATGCCAATGAAGTTGTATGTTCGTTGCTACTTTGATGTACTTTCAAGCATGCAATCTTAGATGTGAAATATATGCAAATTTAGGTGTAAGTTTTATTTTTGTGCATGTGAACTTAGAAGCATGATACTCTTGGAAATAAGTGTTACTTAAGCTTGATTAAATTATTACACAAATCCTTTCATTACAAGTGACATAAGTAAGGGACCATTCCGAACCCAACAGTTTGAGGTATTCCCTTGCGAGGGGTGAGTGCGGCCTTAAATCTCATTTTCCCGGTTCACACGGGTGGCGACTCCATTATTCTCCGGTTTAGCCCCCCGTGGCTACTCCGTACTCCAATCGGGCCGCGAGCCCGGGATAGCATGCGTCGCCCAGTTTATGTGTCCCACAGTCTGGCGACTCCACTGGGGATAGAGAATCGGCCCCGAAATATTGTCTTTTGTAATGTTTGGATTTTGTTTTAATTGACCGTGTCTATAGTGGATGAAATGGGGGTTTAATCAAAGGAATTTTTGAGGCTAGGTAATGGTTTGGTGTCTTCCTTCATTCACTACCTTTCTAGAAGGAAAAGCTGTGAAGGAACCTATATAGCCATCTACTCGTAGCCTATTGTGATGGACTAATTTGGAGGACTCGTTGTTTATTCCTGACACTAGCGATAAGAGGCTAAGAGGCTTGGGTATTTAAGTGAGCCTCGCTCCACCTTCCCTCTGGGGAATCTACAACGAGAAATCCATTTGACAGTCAGTCACACACATAGCTCATTGGCACGTACCTTAGTGTAAAAAAGAATGCTCTCACTTGGTTGCTCGAACCCTTGATTGGGGAGACCTAGTTGTGGGCCATCCTTCGCCGATGAGAGCCTTTGTCTACACTCCTGCGAACCCACCCATAGACCGGGATTGTATGGTTAAAGTAACAATTATTTCCTTGAGTATGAGCTTGTTGACCATCCTCATTTGGATGCAGTTGGACCATTGTCAGAAATGCGGACTTACTGGGCCATTTAAACTGGGGCGAGTTCATACCTTATGACCATTGGACCCAAAGCTTCTGAAATGTTGATGGGCCATTCTGTAGAAATTATTGTTTTGTGTTTGCATTATCTTTTTTTATGTTTGTGTTTGGGAACATCGCCGTTTGGATCCATTTGGACCATTTGTCATGGGATATGGCTTGTTGGGCCATTTAAACTGGGACAAGAACATATTTTATGACGATCGGGCCAAATGCTTCTAAGTGTTGGTGGGCCACTTTGTGATTGTGTTCGGAACATTACCACTTGGATTTAGTTGAGCTCCTTGCCATGAGATGTGAACTTGTTGGGCCATTTAAACTGGGACGAGTTCACTCCTATGACAGTTAGCCCAAAAGTTTCTAAAATGATAACGGGCCGATTGTTTGAGAATTTTAGTTGATGTAGTATGTTATATATGTTACATGTATCTCATGCACCTCATGCATACATATATCATGTTAACACCCTCTATGTCTCAAAAAGACATCAAAGATACCGTTTGGGTTAGAGAAGGAACAAGGCTCATAAAAGAACAGTAACAGTCATGAGTGAATCTGGTAATGAGGTATCCCGTATGGATCAGTTAGAGAACGGTCTCGCCAAGGTCACTGAACAGTTGCAAGCTTTGACTACTGCTATGGCTGGTATAGTTGGGTCTCGTGTCGGGGTTAATTCGGGATGTGAGGCAATAGGAACCTCCGAACAGATTGGGGGATGATATCCCCGCTTTTGATGATGATATGGCAGAGTATGCAGCAGGCAGAGTATCTGGGTCTCAGGCAGAGTTACAGAAACTTCGGGATCAGGTTGAGTCAGTTACCCGCAAGATGAGGGGTAGAATGAGGACTTGCTGGATTATGACACACTGACTTTCGAGGAACAATTGCCGACACAGTTCAAGATGCCTGATATGGCTAAGTTTAACGGGAATAGGGATCCAAGGGGCATCTCCGGTAGTTTGTATGAGTCATGAGTTCAGTTGGCTTATCTCAGCGCCAAGTGCAGAAAATGTTTGGAATGTCGCTCGAGGGAGCTCCCGTGGTGTGGTACCACAGTTTGGAGAAGAAAGTGAAGAAAGATTGGAGGGAGTTGGCTGATGCCTTCCTAAAGCAGTATGTCACTGACCTAGAGATTGATCTGTCACTCCGTGATCTAGAGAATGTTAAGCAGAAATCGGAGGAGAGTTTTAAGGAGTATGTGGACCGGTTGAGGGGTCAATTGTTGAAGATGCAGACTAGGCCTTCGGAGAAGGATCAGATTAAGATGATTATCAAGGGCACCAAGCCCTCCATTTACAGCAAGTTGAGGAGGATGACCTCCATGATTGCAGACTTTCGGCAGTTGAGGGAAACTGTCATGGATATTGAGGAAGAAGAGGCCGAGAATAGAAAATTCTATGGTCTGAATAGGAGGCCTATTGGGGGAACATCGGGAACAAAGCCCGTTTCTGCTGAGATTGCCGCTATCCAGAACCGGAGATTTTCCAACTTGGAAGACCCCTGTCAAAGGTGCTAGAGAAACTGAAGAGGCAAGGGCTCTTAAAACCCTTGGAAGCCAAACCATTACCCAATCCCCTGCCATCACATTATAACCTAAGCCTTTACTGTCACTTTCACCAACAAAAGGGCCATGACACTGACAATTGCACCCGACTCCGCCATGAAATCCAAGACCTGATAGACTCCAAGAAAATACCTGACCTAGAAACAGAACAGCCTGACACACACAGAACCCCTTACCCAATTACCGTGCCGTACCACCACCAGCCTATATGATCAATTCTGGCCTCCCAGAAGACCTTGTCCTAAAATCCTTTCACCCTCAAGCCTTTTGCCTGGGAATCTGGGATAGTACTAGTGAAGATGAGACTGAGCAAGGGAAAAACTTTTGGCTTGATTTCTCTAGCAGTGACGAGGAAGAAGTAAGGGGAATGACGCGCAGTGGTCGTTTTTACAATGATATGGCAGATAAGGGTAAAGAAGTTTTGACAGATGGTAGAAAAGTGGTTGAAACTACAGAGAAAATACTGAGGGGGATTAGTGCTGAGGCAATTGAGGAAGACTAGAGCACAAGTGCGTATCTGGGAACTGTTATGTGCATCTGGGAGCATAGGCAGCCATGGTTAAGGCCTTGAGCAAGATTGTGGTACCGGAAGACGCCAACCCCGCAATGTTTGTTGGGTCGGTTCAGAAGAAGCTTTGTAGATATCTTTTTCTGAGGATGAACTCCCAGCCGAGGGGAGGAATCATAACAGGCCTCTATTTATCAGGGCCGAGGTGAGGGGCAAGAGAACTTCATGTGTGATGGTGGATGACGGTTCATCCATCAATGTGTGCCCGCTGAAAATTCTGTCAAGATTGGGTATGAAAGCAACAGACTTGGACCCCTCCAGTATGACTATTAAGGCTTATGATGACAATAAAAGGGGAGTTGAGGGTACCTTTGTGGCTATGGTCAAGGTAGGACCGATTGAAGATGAGGTTGAGTTCACAGTACTGGACATCCCGGTTACTTTCGACTTATTGTTGGGAAGGCCTTGGTTTCACAAACTTGGG
>SKCR01030930.1:0-37105 GCA_019454045.1 Zanthoxylum bungeanum
TTTGATGAATTGACAGAGAGGACATGTGCACATATAGAGGACTAGGGACAGCGATACGTACGCCCTCAGATCCTAGTTCAGACTAGAGATGACATATGCCCCTAGATCCTAGATTCAGAGCTTGGAGGGTAGCAGAGATCTGCACCCCCAATTCTAGTTCAGTGGCTTGAGGGACGGCAATACGTAACGCCCCAAGACCACTAGTTTCAGGGACATGAGTGGCATGCTTTGGGGGACGGCGATGCGTAATGCACCAAAGTCATGAGTTTGCATTTCTGGCTCTAGTTAGGCGTATGGGGGGCGGAGATACGTAACGCCCCATACGTCCGTTTTTCAGAGACAGAGACCAATTTTCAAAAACTTTTTCAGAGATCAGTTTCAGAGATAATTTTCAGACAGATCTTTCAGATACATATTTTTTCAAAAACAGATTTCAGAAATGGATTTTTAGAGACAGATTTACAGAAAATGATGGTTTATAAATGAGTTTTCAAGAGAAATAGTTTTAAGAAAATCTCAGAGTTTTATAGATAGAAAAGGATTTCCAGAAAAGTTTCAAAGGAAGAGATTTGTTTTCAGACAAGAAAAGAATTTTCAGAATGATTGTCTTTCTTAAGATATATGATTTTCTTTCTTAAGGTATTTCCTTTGATATGGAAGTTCAGTGATATCCAGTTCTATTTGATGAGTAGTATCGTAGTATGTTATGAGTATGTACTTTGTATAAATTGTATATTGAACTACGTGGTCGATTTGTGATAATAATGTAAGGGTTGAATGTTGGGGGTTTACCACACCTAGAATAAAGTTGTGAAGATTCCAATGGATGAAATTAAGCGTTAGTATCTCATATTATATGGAGGTCCGAGGTTTCAGCTCAGTGTTTCAGTAAAATTTTACAGCTCATAGTTAGTTAATGCTTATGTTTTAGCTTACGTAATCCATATTAAGTAACCAGCCATAGTTTAAGCTCACTAAACCACCATGGTTTGGGTTGGCCTTAGCCACCGCTTTGGGTGGTTTGGTAGATAAAAAATTAGTTCCGGTTATGAGAAATTGATGTTGCAAGTATATAAAGTATACAACAGTGCGGGAAAAGGAGTATGTATGTATGTATATGGATGAATACTTCCATATTGGTATATGAGAGATGCCAGATTTCCGTAAATGTGACATATAGTGTGGAATTGAGAAGATAAGTTCACTACCTTGTTACATTTAGTACAATGAGTAAATTATCCAGGTACAATATAAGTAAACGACCATCGGGTAAAAATGAGACTTATATTTGTGTATTTACGTATATCTGATTTCTATTTAAGTTCTTATTGTTACTTGATATATTTACATAAGACGTGAGTTACTTACTGAGCTTTATAGCTCACACCCCGACTGTTTCTAGTTTTGCAGGTTCACATTGGACTTAAAAAAGCTAGAAGATTTTCTTTGACGTCTTGCAGACAGCGGATCACCTCGATGCAGTCAAGTCGGTCTTGAGTCGTTGTATGATTCTGGGATGTGTAATTGGGCTCCCACAGCCTTAGTTTATTTATTTGTATCACATGTGTAGTTTTTATCGTGCTAAGCACGTAGTTATTTGTAGTTATTTGTTTTATGACAGGCCAGAGGCCTATTTACATATGAGTTGGGATTTATCGGGCCGGAGACCTATTTGCATGAGTTGAGATGATTTCTTTTGAATTTAATATCAGGACACCTCTAGGTGCTGGACTTGTATCCAGGTTTCATGATTTTTAGCAATGGTCATGCCGAAATTTTAGTAGAAATAGAGGCATATGGAGATGGGTTTTCTTATCTCTTACCGATAGCATCCTGGCTTCGGGTAGGATGTTACAATAAATTAATCTAAGTCTATTTTAATCTAAAAATAATTCTAGGATTAATTTCGTTATTGTCACGTTCGTTACTTCATTCGAATGAAACTTTCCAGTGAGTCCACGTTCGTAAACGCGTTCGAATGAAGTGTTCTAGAGAGTTCACGTTCCTGTTGCGTTTGAAAATGTGTTCGAACATTCTTTGGCAGAAGACTTGCGTTCGAGTGGCGTTTGAAGACTTGTTCGAATGAGATTACGAAAATCAGAATTTTTACCTACGCGTATACTAATCTTAATCAATCCAAATTAAACATAAATCATAAACATAGTAAGAAAAACTTGGAAAGTGTAGAAGGTGATGAATACTTGATTCAAGTCGAGTTGCCTCTGTCCTTAAGACTTATTAGCCCTGCCTCGGTGCTCTACGGATGATTTTGTGGCTGACGTTTTTCCAGGATTACTTGGATACTTCTTGTAGAATGGACATTTCTCTCACAAGATATTGAACAAGAAGGAATAGTGGAAACTCTCTATTGACTCTAAAAATGTGACTCTCTTAGACAATGAAAAACTTATGATTTTCTGAATATCTTAAGAATGAACATAAGGCTCCTTTAAATAGGCATGTAAAGATGTCTTTGAGGGCACCCTTTGGTTTGTGGTGTAATCATCCTAAGAGTTATATCCCTTCCTAATACCTTTTGGAGCCTAGAGGTGTGTTCTTCCAATTTTAGAGGACATGTCCCTACATATTAGTGCATTTTTCATAGGGCACTACTCAAGGGACATGACCCTCCTTCATCCATACTATATATTTAGAGAATTTACAACAAATATATGATCAACTCGCACAAAATACGGACGTTGTGCTAGTTTAATATTAAATTATAGAAAGAGTCATAAAGACTGGATCATTAATAAATATATAAAAATTTTATAAAATGATAATTAAAATAAATAAATTTAGAAAGAACCTTCGATGGTGGTCAAGGGAAGCTCCAATTTACAGGAGTAAGGTACGGTCACTCCGATTTAAAAATTTTGTAATTATAATTATTGGATTTTTTAAAAAGTAATTGTTCTGTTTTTATTTTATTTTAATTATTATAATATTTTTAATTATTAGTTCGTTTCGGTACAATTCGATTTTTTTAGTTTTTTAATAATAATAATAAAAAATTAAAAAATTAATAATATAAATTAATAATATTCACTTAATCACACAATTATTTAATTTTTTCTACACTATAGCTCTTTTAATCACCACAATTCTACCAATAATTTTTTTCATGAAATACAATCACAATTTAAATTATTTAAAATATAAGAAATTAAAAAAAATCATAATCAAAATAAAAAATTATAAATATTTCATGAATTAATCATTACTAAACACCAAATAAATGAAATAATGTAAGAAATATAATATATAAGATAAAAACGTAACATGATTAGACTTAAAATAAATTATATTATTCAGTTAATTCTTGCCGATTTACTTTTTTAGTTTAAAACAATTATTCTAATTCGGTTCGATTTCATTTTTTAGTTAAAAAAATCTAAAAATGTTTTTTTGAAATTTAAAGAAATTATCATTTCGATTAGATATTTTGGATTTAGTTCAGTTTTTTCTATTTTTGTTATTTTTGTCCTCCCCTACCGATTTAATGTTAAATAAGGAAAGTTTGCTATTTATTTTGGAATGGGCACGGCCCGACCCTTAATCCGGGATGGGTCAAGAGTCGTAGATCATATCGGAATTGAATGTGGGATCAATAATAAATTATTATTTTATTATCTATTTAAATAAAAATATTATAAAAATAAATAAATTCGGAAAATAATCTTTATAATTAAATATTTCATATTCATTTATCAAATGTAATTCCATAATATGTGAAAATAAATATATTCAAAGTATTAAAATATCCAACTAAATCATCCAATAAATCATTGAAAATCCAAATACAATACGAGAATTGATATTAAAATAGAAGTTTAATCCATTAATTAAGAACAATTGTTTTACTAAATAATTATAAGTGTATTTGACTTTAGTCCCCTAAGGGGCGTGACTTGGTGGTGTAGGGTTAGGGATGATAAAATCTGGATCCGGACACGAAAGCATTTTCATTACCCCGGGTCCGGGTCCGGGTCCGGATTCGGATACCGTTTTTTTTTCTTAATTTTTAATTGTATTATTTTATATTCATATTTTTATTTGTCAATTTTATTAGTTTTATTTCAATTCTTTTATATTTTTAATTATATTCTATTTTTTTTCTTATATATGCTTATTATTTTGTATTTTTTTATTATATTTAATTTATTATTTATTTTATTATTATTTTTTCCAGACCCGTGCTATCCCGGGTCCGGGTCCGGATCCGGATTCGCCCAGGTCCTAATTTTTAAGACTCGGGTCAACTCGGACCCGGATCGTCCGGGTTCATGCGGATCTGGGCCGGGTTCGGGTCTGTCTGCCATCCCTATGTAGGGCTCGAGATCTCACATTGAGATCTTGAGTTCAAATCCAGGGAGTGTGTTTCTTGTAAGAGTCTGAGACAGCCGAAAGTTTTACCTATGAGTGGCCAAACGAATCAACGAATCGAATTTGTATTGAATCCTAAACGAATCGAATCAAAATATGATGGATTCGTATTTGATTCGTCTATTAAACGAATCATAATATTGTAAGGGCCAAATTTGGTCCAGGGGTAGTTTCGTTATTCTGCTTTGGGCCCAATACTGGACACACCCCAGAAGTCTCTTAATCAAACCCCATAGACATAACGTAAGCCCAGGCCCAATGAACACCGGCACCCATAACTGGATGGCCATACAAACGGCCAACCCACGTAACACCTGAGCTATTAAACATCACTTAATGATTCGTCCGAACCAGCCTACAACGGGCAAATAAGTGGCATTAAAGCTCCAAGTAAAGAGTCCCAACGGACGAGTAATTAAAAGGGAGTAAATGCGCACGTTACTGGGGAAAGGTATAAAAGGGAGACGAGGCTCCAGAAGAAGGGACTTTTTTTGATCTCTAGCTCTCTTACTACTAGCCTAATTTTACTCACTCAATAACACCCAGCACCCCCAACCTACCGCCCTCACGGCATCCAACGGAGTCCAAGGTAGCACCTAACTTTGACCTCCTATTAACTACTTCCTTTGCTCATTAACTGACTTGGGCGTCGGAGTGGCTGCGGCATCCACCACACCGGTGGGTAGTATCTCCACGCTCACCTCATCTCCTTTGTTTTGCAGGATCGCTAGTGCCCCCTTACGAAATCTCAATGGTAGGCCTCGGTGTAAATCAGCGTCTACAGTTTGGCACCCACCGTGGGGCCCTAGCGATTCACAGCAAACCAAAGGTCCGGTCATAGCAACGAACTTTCAAAGCAAAGACATGGCATCAAGCGGTGAGCCATCAGAATCAATCGCCAACCAGATGGCCCTTTTCCAGGAACGCTTGCGTACACTTGAAGAGGAGAATTCGGCCATGAAGACCATTAATGGCGATCTTCAAAGGCAGCTGGAGCGACTTGCTACTCCTCGTGACCTATTGGGATCGACGAATCCCTCAGAAGCTCCGGGTCGCCGACCGAATCCAGTGGGTGGTCCAGAGCTAGAGCGAAATGGAGGCTCCCAACAAGAAAATCAACATATGGGTCGCGGGAGTAGTCATCAAAGTCTTCCAGCCGACATAGTGACAACTAGGACCATGCGTCAGGAGATGGAGGAATTTAAGGAAGCTATTCTAGCGAGTATACCAGGGGTCAAGTTACCGCTGAGAAAGAGTAGGTCATGAGCTTTGGCCGATACTCCATTCGATGAGGGGATTAACTCAGTTGAACTACCCCGGAAATTTAGCCCCCCTGAAATGAAATTGTATGACGGATCAACCGACCCCGATGACCACGTAATCCATTACAAGTACAAGATGATGTCCATGAGCCTAACTCCACACCAAAGAGAAGCGGGGTTATGTCGAGGTTTTTGGGAAACGTTGGCGGGTCCGGCCCTCACTTGGTTTATAAATCTGCCGTTTGGGACAAGGAATTGGCAGACAAGTTTGTTGCACACTTCGCCAGTTCGTGCAAGTTCGAGAAAACAACAGACGACCTTAACTTGATCCAGCAGTGGAAGGGAGAGTCCATTCGAAGCTACATCTCGCGATTTAACAAAGAGAGGATAGCCATCCCAAATCTCCACCAGCCGACAGCGGTAGAAGCATTCAGGAATGGCTTGTTGGCGGACAGTAGCCTCTATAAGAAGCTGACAAAAATCGATGCTACTCCATGGATCAGGCACTGACGAGAGCCCGAACTGAGATCAGGTGGGAAGAAGACAGAAGGAACACGAGTAAGGAAAGACCCCCTAACGTTCGGGAGAAGAGAGTATGTCCTTCCAGGCGACCGAATGAGTCTTTTAAAAGACCCTTGCATTCGACTGACCAAAGAACTTTCGGCCCGAGGGATTCCCGACCCTACGACAGGACGCCCATCCATAGGCCTGTCACCTTCGACAGGAGAGAAGGGTCTTCAAACGTTACACCACGACTCCCAGACTACAACTTCACTATCTCGCCAGGAGAACTCGTTTCAGTCCTCAGGAAGATGGGGAATGAGGTAAAGTTGTCTCCACGGTCTAGGGAAAATTCAGGGAAGAAGGATACCAGCAGATGGTGTGAGTTCCACCGAGACTACGGGCACACGACGGCTAACTGCATAGCTTTGAGATTGGAAAACCTGGAGCTACTAAACAAAGGACACTTGAAAGACCTGTTGACAGAAAAGGGAAAAACTACCTTGGCCCGGAGAGAAGACTGAGTGGAAGCCCCAATGCCACCTCCAATCAACAGCACTGTCAACGTTATTTCTAGGGGTTCGGAGGTGAGCGGAGTTTCTTATTCAGTAGCGAAACGACAGACGATGATGGTTTCCTCAGTCCTCTCGGACCACGAGCGAGCTGTTTCAGGGAGTCATACTGGCTTGGTGATTGAATTTTCAGATTATCGATTGTCTAGTCATGTCAACCCTCACCATGATGCCTTGGTAATTTCCCTTCAAGTGACTAACTTTATGGTCAAGCGGGTACTGGTCGACACAGGGTCGTCCGCCAATATCATCTTTGGGTCAGCACTCAATGATATGGGAGGAGGATCTGAAAAAATGATTCGACGGTCTACAGCTCTGATTGGTTTCAGCGGGGAGCAAAAGTTCACAATGGGCGAAATTTGTCTCCCAGTGTATGCAGGAGGGGTGAATAAAATGGTTACGTTTTTGGTCCTGGACTGCCCGTCAGCCTACAATATAATAGTGGGACGACCGTGGATTCATGAGATGCGAGCAGTTTCCTCCACGTATCACCAGGTGCTGAAATTCCCAACTAAATGGGGAGTTCATGAGATTAAAGGAGATCAACTTGCATCAAGGACGTGCTACCAGACGACCCTGAAGCCCAAGATTCAGTCGGCATAGCAATTATAGGAGGGGTCTCGTCGAGAAAGTTTTAAGAAACCAAAGGTAGAGGAACTCGACGAGATCCAGATTCACCCATAATTCCCAGACCACAAGACCCGTGTTGGAGCCGACTTGGAGCCATTGTTGCGAGCAGAACTAATAGAATTCCTCCAGAAGCACCACGATTGTTTTGCTTGGTTGCATGAGGATATGACAGAAATTGACCCAGAATTGATGACTCATGAGCTGCATGTAGACCCATCTTTTCCACCCGTCAAGCAGAATAGAAGGAAGTTCGCCCCAGAAAGGAATCGGGTAATTGATGAAGAAGTACATAAATTTTTGGAGAATGGAGCGGTCAGAGAGGTTCAGTACCCAGATTGGCTGGCGAATGTCGTAGTCGTGCGAAAGAAGAATGGGAAATGGCGAGTTTGTATCGACTTCACAGACTTGAACAAGGCATGCCCAAAAGATTCTTTTCCTCTACCACACATAGACTCGCTGGTTGATGCGACAGCAGGGCATGAACTTCTGAGTTTTATGGACGCATATTCAGGCTACAACTAGATTCTGATGCATCCGAATGACCAAGAGAAGACAGCTTTCATCACCAACAGGGGGATATACTGCTACAAAGTAATACCGTTTGGACTGAAGAATGCAGGTGCTACCTACCAACGACTTGTAAACAAAATGTTCAGCCGAAAGATTGGGAAGACAATGGAAATGTATATTGATGACATGCTGGTGAAGTCCCTGCGAGCCGACCAACACTTGGAACATCTCGAGGAAGCTTTTGGAGTAATGAAGAAGTATGGAATGAAACTCAACCCAACCAAATGTGCTTTTGGAGTAGCTTCGGGAAAATTTTTGGGGTACATGGTCACGCGGCGAGGGATTGAAGCCAATTCGGAACAGATAAGGTCTATTCTTAACATTCCATCTCCGTCGAATCAGAAAGAAGTCATGCGGCTTGCAGGGAGAATTGCGGCTCTCAACTGATTCATTTCCAAGTCGACCGACAAGAGCTTTATGTTCTTCTCCGCGCTTGGAAAGTCAAAGAAGTTCGACTGGACCCCGGATTGCGAGGAGGCCCTAACCTGACTAAAATAATACTTGACCACGCCACCATTCTTATCTAAGCCAGTCGATAGAGAGAGTTTGTATGTGTACCTTGGAGTTTCTCCTCAAGCTGTTAGCGTGGTATTAGTAAAGGAAGATGGAGGATTGCAACATCCAGTCTACTATGTGAGCAGAGCCTTGCTAGATACCGAGACTCGGTATACCCAAATGGAACGACTAGTCTTAGCTTTGGTCATGGCAGCATGAAAACTCCGCCCTTACTTCCAAGGCCACCCATCATTGTCTACTCCACTTATCCATTACGGAGTATCCTGCACAGACCCGAGCTGTCTGGGAGAATGACCAAGTGGACTATCGAACTCGGAGAATACGACACACGTACCAGCCATGAACGGCTATTAAGTCTCAAGCACTAGCAGACTTTGTGGCGGATTTCAGTCCCGGCATGCAAATGGAAGAAAAGAATGAATTGCTTACTGTCGTCTCTACTGTGGCTGGGGTATGGAAACTGTCGGTGGACGGGTCATCAAACAGACGAGGCTCTGGTTTAGGGGTAGTGATCACCACATCTGAAGGAGACTTAATCCAACAAGCATTCAAGTGTGGCATCCAGACTACGAACAATGAAGCCGAGTATGAAGCGCTGATAGCCGGATTATGATTACTTAAAGAATTGGGGGCAAAGAGAGTGGAGGCGACGTCCGACTCCCAAGTCATTGTCAATCAACTCCAAGGAGCCTACCAGGCCAGAGGAGCTCAGATGGAAGCATACTTATCCAAGGTAAAAAGAGTTTCAAACAGCTTTCGAATACTTTGAGATCTCGTAAATCCCAAGGGTCCCAAATACGTATGCAGACGCTTTGGCGAAACTCAGGTCGACTCTACAGGAAGAAAAAATCCAAGCTATCCCCGTAGCATATTTGCAATGGCCAGCCATAGTCAAGACCGGAACAAGCACCGTTTCTCACCTCACGGAAAATCGGTCGTGGATGATTCCCTTGGTCGAATATTTGGATGCAGGGACATTGCCAGCAGACAAAATTACAGTGAAACAACAAGCCGCGAGGTTCGTTCTACACAATAATCAGCTTTTGAGAAGGTTAGTTGGCGGGCCGTACCTCAAGTGCCTTTCCCCTGAAGAGGCACAATACGTTTTGGCCGAGTTACATGAGGGGCAATGTGGGAATCACTCTGGCGGTAGAAGTATTGCATGTCGGGCCCACACAGTTGGGTATTATTGGCCGACTATGCAAGCCGACGCGGCTTCCTATGCTCGAAATTGTGAAAAATGACAGAGGTTTGCACCGGCCTCTCGACTTCCTCCTGAAAGACTCAACCCAACCCTGGCTCCCTGGCCGTTTATGAAGTGGGGAATGGATATTGTTGGGAAGCTACCAGCCACCCCTGGGCAACGGGTCTACATGCTCGTCCTAACTGATTACTACTCCAAATGGATAGAAGCAGAAGCTTTCGCTAGGATAAGAGATCAAGAGGCGCAAGGGTTCGTCTAGAAGAAAATTATTTGTCGCTTTGGCATACCGAGAGAAATTGTCACGGATAATGGGTCTCAATTTATCAGTCATCCTTTCCAGGATTTTTACAGAACGTGGGGGTCAAGCTCAGCTTTTCCACTCCACGCTACCCACAAGCGAACGGGCAAGCTGAGTCCTCTAATAAGACGTTGATGAACACGTTGAAGAAAAGGTTGGAGAAAGCAAAAGGAGCATGGGCAGATGAACTCCCAGAAGTATTATGGGCATATCGGACAACAGTCGGATCATCGACGGGTGAGACACCATTTTTATTGACCTTCGGCACTGAAGCAGTCATTCCAATCGACGTCGGAGTACCTTCACCGCGATACCAATGGGTCGATGAAGAAATGAACGAGCAACTCATAACCGAAGCACTCGACACCATTGAAGAATTTAGGGAAAATGCTACTGTACGGCTTGCAGCCTACCGACAGAAGATGTGCAAATACTACAACAAGAATGTGAGAAGCAGAGTCTTCAAAGAGGGCGACTGGGTCCTCCGACGAGTCTTCCAGAATACCAAGGAAGCTAATAATGGTAAACTGGGACCCACTTGGGAAGGTCCATACATTAACAAGAAAGTTATAGGCCACGGAGCCTACAAACTGGAAAAAGAAGACGGGGGCCGAGTCCAGAACAGCTGGAATGCGATTCACCTTAAGAAATTCCACCTTTAATCCCAACCGCCATTCTACTGAAATAAGGCGACCTACTTAACTTACTGTTTGTTTCTTTTGTGTTATTTATTTATTCTATTTGTTTGTTTTGATCTTTATTTATGTGGTCTTAATATCATTCACGTGTTTCTTCTTAAGTCTGTTGTTAAAGTAATTAACGAATGTGACTTCATCATAGCCGACAGAAAAGCAAATAACAAGTATCCAAACGACATTCGAATTTTATATTTACAATAAAACATTGTCTTTACAAAACGAGTAGAATCGACACTTTGAACAAAAAAAAGAGAAGAATTAACATCATTTCAATCCAGCCTTTCAACAGGCTCAACTACGGCGACTGAATCTGGAACAGGGCCGGTTTCCATTGGCGGTTCTAGCCCCGACTCTACCCCGGTAGATTCAACAATTTCAACAGTATCAATTCGCGGGACTCATTTGGTTTCCTCAGCAGTGGACCCCTCATCCACCTCCGCGGCTGCTTCCTTGGAACTGACCTCCTGCCCTCCTTCAACTTCGGTCTCTTCAATCGACAAAGAGATACCAGCCTCCAGCCTTTCCTCCAGCGTTATCCACTTCCTGGGATCCCACGAGTTGTGCTCCCCTGACAAGTATTCCTTCATAAGCCGACTCCGATCCTTTATAACAGCCTCCATAGCCACTCATTCTAACCTATCTAACAGTTCAGATTTCTGTCCTTCCAGCTCTTCAATATTCTCCTTCGCAACCCCCAACTCGGAAGATGTCGCTTCGAGTTTAGCTTTCACGGCCTTCACTTCTTTCTCGGCTTCCTTCCTTCGCTCTTCTTTTAGATTCCGCAGAAGAAGTTTTAGCTTCGGCCAGTTCCTTTCGTATGGCCGCGTTTGACTTCTCCAGCTCTCTCGCCTTCCTTAGGCTGGCTTCGACTTATCTTTGTTGGAAAATGGCATACTCCAGAGTCTGATACGACGAAATACAAAAATAAATGGACGACTCCTCAATGAAAATTCGTAAATACAAAAATCCTCACCTTATAATTTCTGGCTACAGTTCTCTTAGCAGCCTCCAACGGTCCCAATGTCAGCATTCGACATTCATTTTCTTCCAGGAGAAGCCCATCGGCAAAGTGGGACAAACTGGATGGGTCCGACATGACGGTCGTGCTTTTGGGGATCTTGATTATAACATTCTCCAAGTCTTCCTCAATATCGGGCAATCGCTGTCGCTTCTTCAAAGAATGTCCAGACCCAGTCGACGTTTTATGAGCTATTTCGGAAGGCAAAATAGCATGAGTGTCTTTCCTTGAAGGATGAGATTCGGGGACAGATTCAATTTCTTTTCCCTTGGACTTCTTTTTCTTCCTTCGTTCCAGCATTTCTTCAACCGACGGCAGCCTGAATTGACTCATTCTTTCAACTGCGCATAAATTTTCCTCCGGGGTTAGAATCCGCAAAAATAAACTCCCTCCATATACGACCCGACACGCCCAGGTAATGAGTACGACTGACAGTATATGTTTGGTCAAAGGCAAGGGGATACCTTCGGGATAGAACACTTCTCCCCACAACGGTATCAGTCTCAATCTCTTCTCTGCCAACATCACCCTCCAATTCCTCTCTGGTGGCGGAAGGCTCAGAATATAGTCCGTGTTTGCTACAACCTCATGCGTCACGTCGAAGGTACGATTGTGGTTGGAACCTATAAAAGAAACAGCAAGAAGATATCAGGTGCATGTCAAGCCCGCAAATAAAAAAAGGGGCAACCAATACTCACTCGTAATTTCCCAACACTCAGGAATTCTACTAGCCCCAATCGACTCGAACACACCCTCTCCACTTACAAA
This sequence comes from Zanthoxylum bungeanum, assembly GCA_019454045.1. Taxonomy (NCBI): domain Eukaryota; kingdom Viridiplantae; phylum Streptophyta; class Magnoliopsida; order Sapindales; family Rutaceae; genus Zanthoxylum; species Zanthoxylum bungeanum. The sequence goes on from SKCR01030930.1 coordinate 12,424, forward strand.
AAATAAGTCTTTTGCCAACCCCCTCTATCATTGGAGGTCAACCCAGATATCAAGTGTTCTCTCTTCTGTCGAAGAAACAAGTGGTATCTTCCCTTCTCCACCACATGCTCCTTCATATAATACGTGTAAAGCAGGCCTCTCACCCCGAAACTAATCCCCAAATCGTACGCTAAAACTTCCACCGACATCAAAACTCTCCACTTATTTGGCATGAGTTGGGAAGGAGCAATTATGTAGTGATCTAATACTTCCCACACAAGTCTTGGTATTGGGAACCTAAACCCATCTGCAAAAGGCCGCTCGTAGAACCCAGTCCACCCGGGGATCCTGTAGTCGATTCGTTCACGCGAAGAAGGCAACCTAACTCGAACCGACTCAGGAAACCTGTACTTTACTTTGATCTCCCTCATGAACCTCTCGGTTACACAACTTTGAGGGTTTTTGGTCAGCAGATTGGTTGGTTCACTTGTGCTAGGTTCACCCGACCCAGAAGGGATAACAGTACGAAGAGGCGGCACATCCTTGGGTATGCCAAGAGGAACCTCCATCGACGCGACATTCGGTAAATCCTCATTCGGAGTTTCTCTTCCGAATCTATCAGAAGGGGAGACGACTTGCAAAGGCGAGCCAATATAAATCTCCATAGAAGATTCATCTGAACTCGAGCGACCTTCAGACGACATTTCGGTTCACTCTACAAATAAAAAATCAACCTAAAACCAGCATGACAGAAGATCAAACCTAGGCTACACAACAAACACAATCTTAAATCTCCCCGGAACAATTGAAGATCAAAGCCCTAATCTTAATCAAGAACAAATTGAAGTTATCTAAGAACAATTTGAAGATGCGAAGAACATGAAGAAATGAGAGTAGAATACCTTAAAACGCGAGGAGAGCCCTTCAACCTTGAGACTCATAAGAGTATTGTTGGAAATGAAGAAAATGAAACCTTTCGCGACTTCTTATACCCTCTGTCACAGTAACCCTTCATTTTCCCGCCAAAAGGACCTCGAAAGTAACTATGCATTGATTGCGGGTGAGGAAATCGAGGAGTATTATGCTAGACATTAAATTACTGTCGACTGAAAGTTCAAAATTAGGGAACCAATTTCTGATCTACTAGACTCGATTTGATTCCTCGATTGATACCAATCAAGTGAATGTATTCCTGGTCTCCATCAAGTCCGGTCGACGGAATCAACTCCCACGAGACTCACAATTGAGTCAAGTATAAGTGTCATATGACCTTCCTTTGGTCCACTCGACATGGTCCCTCGTTGATACCTATCGAGAACATGTATTCCTGGTCTTCACCAAATCCAGTCGACAGGTCCAACTCCCAATTGGCTCATAATAGAGCTAAGTTTATATTTTCGGATCTTCCTTTGGTCCACTCGACATGGTCCCTCGCTGATACCTATCGAGAACACGTATTCCTGGTCTCCACCAAATCCAGTCGACAGGTCCAACTCCCAATTGGCTCACAATAGAGCTAAGTTTATATTTTCGGATCTTCCTTTAGTCCACTCTTATTGGTCCCTCTTTGATACCGAACGAGTGTATATCCTTCTGGCCTCATCGAGTCCAGTCGATCGGGGACACCCCTCATATTGAGTCAACATGTAGCATAGAATGCGCGTGTCGTATGAATAATGTCTTGGCCTTCGTCTGGTCCAATTAGTTGGGTATATCCCCAACGGCTGTAGATGAATCAAGTTCAAAATCCCAACCACAGTCTAGTTCGGTCGACAGGGGACTTCCCCAGTGGCTCACGTAGTGTCAAGATGATAACAATCATTTGGATCGATCAATGAGCAGCACCAATGCTCTAGTACGCCTACATACTGTAACCTCGTCCCAGGCGACACACGCGTCAGGTACTCTCCAAGCCAAGGACTCCTTGACTTAGAGAGTATGGGACAAACTGTAAGGGCCAAATTTGGTCAAGGGGTAGTTTCGTTATTCTGCTTTGGGCCCAATACTGGACACACCCCAGAAGTCTCTTAATCAAACCCCATAGACATAACGTAAGCCCAGGCCCAATGAACACCGGCACCCATAACTGGATGGCCATACAAACGGCCAACCCACGTAACGCCTAAGCTATTAAACATCACTTAATGATTCGTCTGAACCAGCCTACAACAGGCAAATAAGTGGCATTAAAGCTCCAAGTAAAGAGTCCCAACGGACGAGTAATTAAAAGGGAGTAAATGCGCACGTTACTGGGGAAAGGTATAAAAGGGAGACGAGGCTCCAGAAGAAGAGACTTTTTTTGATCTCTAGCTCTCTTACTCCTAGCCTAATTTTACTCACTCAATAACACCCAGCACCCCCAACCTACCGCCCTCACGGCATCCAACGGAGTCCAAGGTAGCACCTAACCTTGACCTCCTATCAACTACTTCCTTTGCTCATTAACTGACTTGGGCGTCGGAGTGTCTGCGGCATCCACCACACCGGTGGGTAGTATCTCCACGCTCACCTCATCTCCTTTGTTTTGCAGGATCGCCAGTGCCCCCTTACGAAATCTCAATTGTAGGCCTCGGTGTAAATCAGCGTCTACAAATATCAGGATTCGTATTCGATTCATTTATTAAACGAATCGAATACGAATATTCATTTAGTCATGATATTATTCAATAACATAATTTATCATAATTTATTTACATAAATTCTTCATAAATATATATGAAATATGTAATTAATATATTTACTAAAAATATCTCACCAAATATTGATGAGCGGAAAATATATCAATATTTACCGCCCCTTTTACTTAATATTTTATTTAGTTTCTCGGGTTTGATGAACGTTTTGATATGTTTTAGTTTATTTTGCGGATAAAATAATATTGGGACACAATGAAATCATTTAGGACAAAATGTGGGTCAAATAAAGGCAAAAATTGGACTTGACATATTAATTTTGGAGATTGGAAACTTGAAAGGGCGTTTTAACGAAGTGCAGTTTTGGAAATTCTAATTTTGCGCATCTGTTGTATTTTGGGCATAATTCTTTACTTCGATATCGGATTGAGCTGATTCAAGTACCAGATTAAAGAAGACTCAAAAGATCTACAACTTTGAAAAATAAAATAATTTCGAATTCTGAAGATGTCATGCCCGAAATTGATGAACCATCCAGAAGTGTGTTGTGTGTAATTATTAAAGTCATTTCAAAGCAAAAAATAAATTAATAAATAAATAATAATAATTATCAAATCACCACCAAACAATGATAAGCAATTAGTGAAGCAATTGATAATGGATTTGGTGGAGCAATTAGTGGAGCAATTAATAATGGATTTGGTGGATGATTTGATGGAGGCAAAATTTTGCCTATAAATACCAAGCCATTTCATTTGTAAATTCATATTTTCTTCTAAGGAATTCCTTAAGAATACTAAGAAGATTGTATCTTGTTTGTTTATTTACAGCTTTCATTCATTAATTTCCGCTTTCGCGCTTTCTTTTCTTTACTTTTCAGTTTTTACTTTCCGCAATTTACTTTTACGCACAGTACTTTTCTTTCTTTAATTTTCAATTTTTACTTTTCAGTAATGAGGAGGTAACTCCCCTTTGCTGGGGTAAAAGTTAAAACTTTTATTACTAATATTTAGATTTATCTCCCTTAATTATAATATATAAACTAGTTAAAACCTGACTTCACGAGGATACCGCCATATTGGTCGGTTGGTAATTATTTAAATTGGTTTTAACCTGACTAAACTGGATACCGCCTGTTTGGTCGGTTGGTAATTAATTATTAATTTGACTTAATCTGGATACCGCCTATATGGCTAGTTGGTAATTATCATGCAAAGTTAATATATTATATTAATGGAGATATCTAAAATAAAAGTAATAAAAGTGGGTCTTTTTACCTCAGCATTTTCTTTTATTGTACTTTTACTTTATTTACTTTCAGCATTTACTTTCAGCATTTACTTTTCAGCAATTTACTTCAGCATTTACTTTTCAGCAATTTACTTTCAGCATTTACTTTTCAGCAATTTACTTTCACCAATTTACTTTCAGCATTTACTTTTCTGTAATTTACTTTCAGCATTTACTTTCAGCATTAATTTTCAGTATTTTACTTTATGTCTTTTATTTTATTTAAGTTTTTTTACTACCCGTAAATATGTGTCATAACTAAGCAAGTTATCTGGGGTTGTGATCAAATCCAATATCACCGGCTTATAAGGGGTTAAATTACAGTTTGGGTAATATAAATGTTTATTTATTGAGCCTTAATGCTAATGCTTTTTTATTAACTGGCCATTAATAAAATTGAACTGGTAAACTTAAAATGAACTTGGAAAATGGATTTTAGGTTTATGACCTTAGACTTAATAGCCCACGATCTTCCTTGAGGATAGATAACCCTTTAATAAATTTCCTTACATGATAGGAATATACCTGTCGGGCGGCGGTAGCCATAATTGGAACTTAATTTTAATAAATTCAGATAACTTTGTTAACATAGGAATATGATTAATTGGGTTATACTAGGTATTTGTATTTGACCATCGAAAGATGCTTTTACATAATTTTGTGTTCCAGGTTAATAAACCAATATATTACACAAATGTAAAATAACCATTTCATCTTTTAAAAAGATATTGGAATGATTCACAACCCTGGATAGTTTTATAAATTTGAATTTTCTTCAATCTACTTTCAAGCAATTTTATTTACTTGTTTTAATTTAAAAGTCACCACCCAATCAAACAATCAATCCATTAGATACTTGTAAACATTTAACTTCATAAATTGATAACAAAAGGTTTTAAGTCCTCGTGGGATCGATACTTTTTATACTACTTGAACGATACGTGCGCTTGCGTTATACGCGTGTGATTACACACCGGTCAAGTTTTTGGCGCCATTGTCAGGGACTTATTTATCTTTCACTATTAGTTTTGAGGTTAGATGCCTTTACTTGTATCTAATTTCTTTTTACTTATTGTTTTTGTCTTCACTTGTTTCAGGTTCTCAGAAACTATATGAGACGAACCAAAAACTTTGAACTCCGACCGCTTGACCCAGAAATTGAAAGAACCATCAGACAATTGAGAAGGGAAAGACGAGAAGGCCAAGAAGCTTTAGTCAACATGGAACATGAACCGTTGGAAGTTGCACCACCGATTCCCATTCGAGACAGAACCATTCCGGTGGTTGACGGCTTCATTTCCTGTATTGTACTTCCTCCATTACCAGCAAATACGTGTGACATCAAAACATGCATTCAGATGATTCAGCAGTCAGTTCAGTTTGGGGGGAATGCAATTTAATATCCTAATGCCCATATCAGCAATCCTAGAAGTTTGCGGTACTTTAATTACAATCGAGCAGCTGAAGAAGCAATGAGACTGCGAGTTTTTCCATATTCCTTGAAAGACAGAGCAAAGCTTGGCTACATTCACTACCAGCAGGTTCCATCACAACTTGGAACACTCTAGCCACAAAATTCCTTGCAAAGTACTTTCCACCAGCCATAACTACAAAGTTGAGGAATGACATCACATCCTTTATGCAACAAGTCAGAATCCCTCTGCGAAGCTTGGGAAAGATTCAAGGATTTACTTCGAAAATGTCCTCACCATGAAATTGCAAAGTGGCTTCAAGTCAAAACTTTCTATAATAGACTTTCTGGACTGATGAGAACCACAATTGATGCTGCTGCTGGAGGAGCTTTGATGGAAAAAGTGGAAGATCAAGCCTGTGACCTAATCGAAGAAATGGCCAACAACAATTCCTTGTGGCCAACAGAAAGGAGCATGATCCAAAGAATTGCAGGAATTTATAAAAGTGGAGCCAATACAGCAGTCAACGCCAAGCTGGATCAGATATGAAAATTTATGGAGACTCTTACCAATGGATCCACAAGATCACCATATGGAGGAGCACCTGAGTCAGAATCTTTCAACCAACATAAAGAAACGGTGAATTATGTCAACAATTTCAACAGACAGATGAACAATCCATATTCCAACACCTACAACCCAGGGTGGAGGAATCATCCCAATTTCGAATGGAGGAACAATTCAGGGCAAATGAACAACCCACCACCCGGATTCCAACAACAGAACAAAGGCCAGGAGCAGACAAATGAATTAGGAATAACAGAAGTGTTGACCCACTTGAAAAAGATAGAAGCAAAACACGACTCTCAAGCAGCAAGATATGATGCTATGTTTCAATCCCAAGCAGCATTAATTCAAAGTCAATCTGCTTCTATTAAAGCACTGGAGAATCAAATTGGACAACTAGCCAATGCTCAGAGTTACAGACCGCCAGGTACCCTTCCTAGCAACACAGAACCAAATCCAAGAAACATGGGAAATGAGCAATGTCATGCCATCATGTTAAAAAATGGTACTGAAATAAACAAAGATGTTGGAATCAAGGCAACAATTGAAGATATTCCAAAAGAAACAAAGCAACAGATGGAGGAAAAAGAACCAAAGGAAAAAGAACAGATCACTCCACCTCCACCTTTTCCTCAGCGTCTTCAGAAAAATAAACTGGACAAGCAGTTTGCTCATTTCCTGGAGGTGTTCAAAAACCTGCACATCAACATTCCATTTGCAGAAGCCTTGGAACAAATGCCCAGCTATGTCAAATTCATGAAATATATTCTTTCACGAAAACGGAGATTGGGAGATTATGAGACAGTAGCATTATCAGAAGAATGCAGTGCTATCATTCAAAGGAAGCTTCCCCCAAAGTTGAAAGATCCTGGCAGTTTCACCATTCCGTGCATCATAGGATAACATAACTTTGGTAGGGTTTTATGTGATTTAGGTGCAAGTGTTAACTTGATGCCTTATTCTATTTTCAGGAAATTGCATATTGGAGAAACAATGCCCACTTCAGTCTCTCTACAACTTGCTGATAGAACGCTCGTATTTCCAAGAGGTGTAGTTGAGGATGTGCTGGTCAAGGTTGACAAATTCATTTTCCCAATAGATTTTATTGTCCTTGATATGGAGGAAGACGCAGACGTGCCAATCATCCTCGGGAGACCGTTCTTGGCTACATGTCGAACCATTATTGATGTACAAAAAGGAGAATTAACCATGAGGGTACAAGACCAAGAAGTAACATTCAATGTTTTCAAGGCCATGAATTTCCCAGAAGATGAAAAGAATGAGGAATGTTTCAGACTTGATGTGATACACAGTACCATTCAGAACTCCAATGCAATGCAAAGTTCTATTGACAAACTTAAAACATGTCAATTGCCTGTGGAGCCTGAAGATAAAGCGTCTTTTGCACTGAAAAGGCCAATTCTTGCACTACAAGCAACAGAAGAGAAAAAATTCCACCAGCTCAACGAATTGGAGGAATTTCACAATCAGCCTTTTGAAGATGCCAAATTGTACAAACAAAAGGCAAGGAAAAGACATGAAGAGAAGTTAGTGCGCATACAACTGGAACCAGGGCAGAAGGTACTGTTAAACAAATCAAGGGTGAAACTCTTCCCATGGAAGCCAAAATCACGGTGGTCAGATCCATTTACCAGACAGAGCCGTTGAGATACATGATCCTGACTCCAACAAAACTTTCAAGGTTAAAAACAAGTGTGTCAAGCACTACTGGGGAGAATCATTTGAGCGACAAAAATAAAATATCACACTTTCGGATCCAGCCTAACGTTCGAGAAGTCACGTCTAGCTGACGACGTTAAACTTAGCGCTAGCAGGGAGGCAACCCATGAAATCTTTGTATATATTGTGATTTGGTGTAATTTAATTTTGTGTGTTTAGTTTTTGCAGATTAAGTCATTTCAGGATGGAAGAAGCTTTCGCAAATCTTCACAAGCAATTTCCTTCTCTCCCTCAAAAATCTCTGATGAAAGTTACAAAGCTCGCTTGGAAATGATGAGACTACGGATGATCCATGATATCCTAATGACATTCGTTGGGTAATCGAAGTACAGGTCTGATTAGCAGGTGAGTATTCTGATTCCTGTAATTCTTATTTACCCGATTTTGGAAAAAATACCTATGCAAATAAACATAGAGCTAAGCAAATGGGTGTTTGTTACAAACGTGCACACTGGAATTGCAATACTCGTTGTCGTTCTTTAGGAATGGTGTCTGATAATCGTGAAGATAAAATTAAATTCATTAGGGATGGCTTGAGTAAGGAGTTTGTAGATAATATATCTTCAACTCTTGAGACGCATCCCAGTGGATATGTTCATATAGCCATTCGCAAATTACATACACAATTCCAAAAAGAAAGACAGCAGTTAAGTCTTGGGAATCTGACTCAAAAAGTCCATGTTTGCCAATTTATAAGAAAATTGGATGGGAAGCCTGTCCCTGACACATAGACGTCAATCAAGCCGCTACTTTTCTTGCACATATTATATCTCTTTGTCTTTTCCTAATAATTGTAATTTGTTTTGTTGTTTTCTTTTATTTTCTCCAACAGGATCCATACCTTTTAGACTATCATGATTTATTTTACTGTTTAACTAATAATTGTCATTTGGCAGGTACTAGTGCTATTATTTTACTCACCTTTTTCAGGTATTATAAATTCAACTCATCATTGCACTTTTGAAGACATCCGGAGTAAAACATGGAAGCCACTTCAAGAAGACGAGTTGAAAACATCTGTGTTTTGCGGTACTAGTGTTGGTGTTAAGCCACAATACGTAGAGGCAGCACAAGAATTGGGTCGACTCTTAGCTGCAAGGAATATGCACTTAGTATATCGCGGAGGCAATCTTGGACTTATGGGGATCGTTTCAAAAGCTGTACAGGAGGGAGGCAGTCACGTTTTGGGAATCATCCCAAAACCCTTGGCGGAGGAAAATCTTATTGGACCATCAAACGGAGAAGAGCTAATTGTGCCAGGTATGTCTAAACGACTGGTAGAAATGATTAACCGTGCTGATGCTTTTATTGCTTTGCCAGGTGGCTTGGGTACATTGGAGGAAATTTTTACAGTATTATCTTGGGCAAACTTGAACATACACCAGAAACCGCTTGAACTGTACAACGTTGAAGGATTTTATGATTTTCTTTGTGTGTTTCTTGATGATGCCCGGAGAAATGGGTTTGTGTCAAAACCTTTAAAAGAACTCCTCTTCACTGCCAGAACTGTTCCAGATCTAATTGACCAAATCTTAGCCTATGAACCACAAATTGACTCGATCCTTTCAAAGATAAATTGGTCCGAGGACGATCGTGGTAAGAGGCGTCGGATTAATCTGGATCTTAACCTTTAACTTATCGTGTAGAATTTCAGTTAACCTGATACTATCTTCTAAACTCTTCTTCTACTGTTCAAGACATTGGGGACAATGTCTCATTTAGGTTTGGGGGAGGAATTAGTTGATTAGAATCTTGTTTTTAGTTGTGTGTTGTTTTTATTTTTAGTCCAAAATATTTCGAAAAATACAAAAAAATTGAAAAATTAAAAAAATATTTTGCGTTTTTTTTTTTATTTTGACTAAAAAGGTGAAATTGGTAAGAGATAGCTGAGTAAGGAATTTCCACTCCTGAGACGTATCTCAAACCTATTTCGGAACAAGTTAATTTTTGTTTATTTCATTTTAAATTATTTAATTTGTGAATTCTCCATAATACTGACTAAAATGGATCTTCATATGCTCAGTTGGCAGGTATTATCAACATACATGGTAACATACGGACATGAGTTATAATTGAAAAGTTTGTAATATTCAGTGCTCTAGTTTAATTGGAGGCAGCATCTCAAAAAGTGATGGAGTAAAAAAAAAAACGTCTGAGATCCGAGTTATTAAGTCTGTAAGGGTGTTTTAACACCTAGTACCCTAAAGCCAATTGGTTTGGGAGTCACTGGCCCAAAGCTCACTACATGGATCAAAGACGCTGCAAAAATATATATATATATATATAAAGTCTGAGTAATTAAGTCCGTAGGGGTGTCTTAACACATGGTGCCCTAAAACCAACTGGTTTGGGAGCCACCGACCCAACACTCGCTACATAGACGGAAGATATTGTATATAAATAAATAAAAAATCAAAGAAAAAAATCAGAAAAATTATTCCATTGCTGCAAAAAGGTGTGAATTCTGATAAAACTTTAGGATAAAAATATTATTCTCTTATCGACTGCACTTGTGACTGTTGTGGGCAAAAATGAGTTGATTATGTTGGGTTTTCTAGGTCAAAGAAAGATCTTTTAAGCATATAAACGTGTGAATACATCAAAGTAAAGTTGCGGAAATACTCACTTTGATCGGCTTTTGGATGCGATAACAACAAAAATTCTTCCTTGAAGTTTCGGCCAAGCCTCCATGGTTGTCCTCCTTGTGTTGTTCGGCCAAGCTCCTTTGCTTTGTGAATGATTCCATGCTCAAGAGTTGGTTTCCCTATCACCTTTGTAAGACCTCTTTAGTGTGCTAGCACTTGGAAAAATTTGCCACAAATTGTTTCCTTTGCTCCTTGTAACTCTCGGCCATGAGAGAAAGTTTTTAGAGAAAAATGGCTTCCAAACCGTGAGGGAGAGAGAGAGAGAGAAGATGAAGTTGTGTGTTGTTGTGTAATCTAATTACCAAAATAAAAGTCATATACCAAATGTAATAAAAAATGATATATGTCTTTCAATCCATCACACTTGTGTGTTTGGTAAGCAACCATCAAATCCCATCAACTTCCATCAACCAAAAGGTGATGTGATAGACAAATGATGTGACTTGTGATGTGACTAGTGAGCCCCACTTGATTCAAAATGCGAGTGGTCCCGCAAACACTCCTGGGCTCGGGTTCGCTAATTCCGAATTAACGAACTTTCCGTTGCGACGTAATTAAATCAAATTTAATTAAATAATTTTGCCTAGCAAAATTACTATTCACATCGCTAACGAATTAATTCTAAATTAACTCGTTCGCCCGAATTAAAATCTAATTTTAATTCCGCGTCGAAATCTAATTTCGTATAATATATTGAATATATTATTTTATTGATTAATTCCAAATTAATCGTTCTCTCTCTTTAAATAGTATTTTATCCCAGATAAAATATCTCCGCAATTAATCCTAGATTAATTTTCTCTCTACTAATTAATCTCATATTAATAATGTTCGAGTCATACGTCATCGGTGAATCTTCGGGAAGCGACCCATGAGATCCATGGATATGTTGGCAGTAAATCCGATCGTCGGACTATCCGAACACGTACGTACCTAGTACTACGTTTTTACCAATTTGCGAGACATGGTTGGCTTCTAGCAAAGCACCGTCCCTACCCAATTCTCCAGAAATATTCTTAAAGGAATATGTAATCTATATCATGCGTAGTATACGTAGTATTGCGTATTGCGATCCAGTATCGGATGTCACGTGCTAGGCCTGAGGCTGGAATTGTGTCTGCCCCGTACGAAGCAAATATTGGATCTCTGGTAACTAGTCTCTATAATCGGATAATCATGACCTAGTCATATTATCCCGATGACTACAGTATTAAAGAGTATAGTTATGTATCTTGCGTGATCATCATCTCCATATGACTGAAGTGATACTTCTATCTTGACATCACACCCAATACACTACGATTCTCAGTATACCCAGAAGAGGTGTACACAGACCTGTTAAAGCACTGAACGACCAAAACCAAAGTATATTGATTGTCGCAAGTATTAGCGATGCAAGTCTTAGGTTAAGACCAAATACACCTACCCTGATTCGGACTTCCATAGACACATAGTCATACTACCAATGGAATTCCGAGGGGTCTATCCAGAGCGAAGCTGTTTCCGTACCATCGGTAAACACAACCTCCTATTACACCTGCATGAGTATCAATACCCAAATATATGAGAACTATGCCGTTATGCTCCCACAACGCGCACAAGTGCAATACTAGTCTATTCCGCATTATCGATGTCCAATCTCGATAATACCACGACTAGGGATATTTTAATGATTAAACCTTAGTGGATTAATATTGTCTCATATCTTATTAATCCGGAACTAATCATATGGACTTTTATCATTTATATATCCCGGTAATCCAATTACAAATGATAAAATAGCAATTTCCTTTGTCACATAGTTAATTTGTACAAAAACCCCATGTTATGTACAAATAGTGATGCTATGGGTCATAATTGTCCAACAGATTAATATTTTGTCGGCTGTGCATATGGAGAATGGTAAATATAATTGGAGAATTTATTATTCAATAATTTAGAAAGAAAGAAAACAACTAGTAACTTGGAGTAGAAGTTTCACCTGATTAGTCACTAACTTTTGTATTCTCTTTTCTCTTGTCTTTTTGTTTTTGTGTGCATTAGTTTTATTATCTTTTTACTTTTGTAAAAATTTTGTGGGTATCGTTGTTGTAAGCCCTCACGAGACTATAACTCGTCCACTAGGGACACCTAGGGGTTTAAAGGCTTGTTGCATACGCTAAATGCAACCATGATCCCTACGAAAGTGGCTTAGTTTAATTTTAATTGTTTCTTGTATTTTATTTTTTGTTTTGCTCGAGGACTAGCAAAATGTTAAGTTTGAGGGTGTGATAAGCGGAAAATATATCAATATTTACCGCCCTTTTTACTTAATATTTTGTTTAGTTTCTCGGGTTTGATGAATGTTTTGATATGTTTTAGTTTATTTTGCAGATAAAATAATATTGGGACACAATGAAATCATTTAGGACGAAATGTGGGTCAAATAAGGGCAAAAATTGGACTTGACATATTAATTTTTGAGATTGGAAACTTGAAAGGGCGTTTTAACGAAGTGCAGTTTTGGAAATTCCATTTTTGCGCATCTGTCATATTTTGGGCATAACTCTTTACTCCGATATCGAAATGTCATATCTGGAAATTCAAGTTCCGGATTAAAGAAGACTCAAATATCTACAACTTTGCAAAACAAAATAATTTCGAATTCTGAATATTTCATGCCCGAAATGATAAACCATCCAGAAGTGTGTTGTGTGTAATTATTAAAGTCATTTTCAAAGCAAAAAATAAATTAATAAATAAATAATAATAATTATCAAATCACCACCAAATATGATAAGCAATTAGTGGAGCAATTAATAATGGATTTGGTGGATGATTTGATGGAGGCAAAATTTTGCCTATAAATACCAAGCCATTTCATTTGTAAATTCATACTTTCTTCTAAGGAATTCCTTAAGAATACTAAGAAGATTGTATCTTGTTTGTTTATTTACAGCTTTCAGTAATTAATTTCCGCTTTCGAACTTTCTTTTCTTTACTTTTCAGTTTTTACTTTCCGCAATTTTCTTTTACGCACAGTACTTTTCTTTCTTTAATTTTCAGTTTTTACTTTTCAGTAATGAGGAGGAAACTCCCCTTTACTGGGGTAAAAGGTAAAACTTTTATTACTAATATTTAGATTAATCTCCCTTAATTATAACATATAAACTAGTTAAAACTTGACTTAACGAGGATACCGCCATATTGGTCGGTTGGTAATTATTTAAATTGGTTTTAACCTGACTAAACTGGATACCGCCTGATTGGTCGGTTGGTAATTAATTATTAATTTGACTTAATCAGGATACCGCCTATATGACTGGTTGGTAATTATCATTCAAAGTTAATATATTATATTAAGGGAGATATCTAAAATAGAAGTAATAAAATTGGATCCTTTTACCTCAACATTTTCTTTTATTATACTTTTATTTTATTTACTTTTCAGCAATTTACTTTCAGCATTTACTTTTCAGCAATATACTTTCAGCAATTTACTTTCAGCATTTACTTTTCAATAATTTACTTTTCAGCATTTAATTTTTAGTATTTTACTTTATATCTTTTATTTTATTTAAGTTTTTTTACTACCCGTAAATATGTGTCGTAACTAAGCAAGTTATCTGGGGTTGTGATGAAATCCAATATCACCGGTTTATAAGGGATTAAATTACAATTTGGGTAATATAAAGGTTTATTTATTGAGCCTTAATCATAATGTTTTTTTATTAACTGGCCATTAATAAAATTGAACTGGTAAACTTAAAATGAACTTGGAAAATGGATTTTAGGTTTAAGACCTTAGACTTAATAGCCCACGATCTTCCTTGAGGATAGATAACCATTTAATAGATTTCCTTACAGGATAGGAATATACCTGTCGGACAGGGGTAGCCATAATTGGAACTTAATCTTAATAAATTCATATAACTTGGTTAACATAGGAATATGATTAATTGGGTTATACTGGGTATTTGTATTTGACCATCGGAAGATGCTTTTACATAATTTCGTGTTCCAGGTTAATAAACCAATATATTACACAAATCTAAAATAACCATTTCATCTTTTAAAAAGATATTGGAATGATTCACAACCCTGGATAGTTTTATAAATTTGAATTTTCTTCAATCTACTTTCAAGCAATTTTATTTACTTGTTTTAATTTTAAAGTCACCACCCAATCAAACAATCAATCTATTAGATACTTGTAAATATTTAACTTCATAAATTGATAACAAAAGGTTTTAAGTTATCGTGGGATCGATACTTTTTATACTACTTGAACGATACGTGCGCTTGCGTTATACGCGTGTGATTACGCACTGGTCAAATATCGACAATATTATTTTTTCTATGGTGATTAATCATAAATTCTCGAATTTAATTAAAAAATAACAATAACTAGTAAATGAAAATAATAAAACTAATCCCAAATGAATAAACGAATTAATGAGCTTAAATTCGTATTCGATTCGTTTAATAAACGAATCGAATTGACTCATTTATTAAATAAATTCATTTTTTCAAACCCGTGTTTGCTTTAAAGCGAATCGAATTGAACGAATAAACGAATCCTAACCTAAATTATCACCTCTAGTTTTACTTGCTCCGAGTAAGCCCCGGAATGAGTGGTTTGACGGTGGGATTTTCAACGATTCAAAATATATATATATTTGACTTTAATGTTGGGATTTTACCAAAAATTAATATGCGCCTGTCTTTTAAATTTTATCCTGAATTTAATAGTCTTGATCCATGTCTCTTTTGTTCTTGTTGACGATAATAAGTGTTTAGTGGATCAAAATATCTGTCTTGAACTGAACAAATTGAATAACCTATTTATGTTAGTCAATTTAATATATTAATTAATTATAAATAATATTTATTTTAACAATGAGAAATAATAAGTATCAATGGGTAATTTTAGGGGCAAAATATAAATGAGCATTGAGGTTATGATGTCCTTAACGAGGCGTGTCTTAGTAGTGTATAACTAAGATCTGGCTTTCAGGTCTTGTATTCGAATCCGTAAGTGCGTTTCTTGTAAGAGTCTGGGCAGCCGATAATTTTACATGCTACGCTTAAGTTCGAATCAGATGATTTGACAGTAAGGTTTTTTTTTAAAAAAAAAAAGTTTATGATTATATTTGTTAGAGATTGAGTTGAATAATCTTTGTATTTCAATCTGATTATAATTACAATGCAACAGCCTTTATATAAGCAATACAAGAATCAATAATAAGAAAGGAAATCCTAAATATGTACATTAATAATGGAAAAAGAAATCTTCCTAGAATAAGGAATTATAATAGGAAGGGATATTATAATGTCCTTAACACCCCCCTCAAAATCAAGCTGGTGGAAGAGAAGCAAGCTTGAGTTTGGAAACCAACTCACGAAAGCGACTTGTGAGTTGAGTTTTGGTAAATAGATCAGCAGGTTGCTCTACAGAGGGGAATTTCATGAAGTTGGACAGTGCCTTGACTGATATGTTGATGAGCAAATTGACAATCAGTTTCGATGTGTTTCGTGTGTTCATGATAGACGTCATTATGTGCGATGTAAATGGCACTTTTTTGTCATAGTATAGAGGGGGTAGCATGGGAATGAGAAACACCTATATCACTGAGAAGCCAGCGAAGCCAAATGATTTCTTGAGTTGCATCAGAAATTACACGATATTCAGATTCAGTACTAGAACGAGAAACCACCGACTATTTCTTGCTACACAAAAAAAATAAGGGAGTCTCCTAAGAAGATGCAGAGACCAGTTGTACACCGCCGATCAGTAGGATCATCTGCCCAACTAGCATTAGAGTAGGCACGCAGCTCCAGAGAGGAACGAGCGAAAAAATGAAGACCATGAAATAACGTTCCCTTAATGTAGAGGAGTAAATGAAGACCACGAAATAACGTTCCCTTAATGTATCGGAGTAAATGAAGAACAACGTCATAGTGAACATAGCGGGGGGGCAGACATAAAATGACTAATAACATGAACCGCAGAAGCAATATCAGGTCGGGTAACTGTTAAATAAACCAAGCTGCCAACGAGCTGGTGATAAAGAGTAACATCTGGAAGAGGGTACCATCATTCATAGTAAGTTTAATTTGAGGATCCAGAGCAGTAGAAGTGATCTTGCTATCAGTCAACCCTGCCCGAGCCAGTAAATCAGAAGCGTACTTAGCCTGAGATAGATAATAGTCAGCCTGATCAGAGAGCACCTCAAGGCCAAGAAAGTAATTGAGATTACCAAGATCCTTCATCTCAAAATGGTGTTGAAGAGAGGTCTTAAGTTCAAAAATACCATGCATATCATCCCCCGTGATCATCCACGTAGAGAAGAAGAATAATAGAGCCTGGAAGTGAACCCAAAGACTGGAAGTACGCTTAAAAGTGTTGAATCATAAGACTGGAAGTGAACCCAAAGTGATGAACAGTGGTGCTGAATTTCTCAAACCATGACCGAGGAACTTGTTTAAGACCATATAACGCTCGTCGATGTTTACAGACTTTATGAGGAGGATGAGGATAGCCAGGTGGAGGCTTCATGTAAACTTATTCAGAGAGTCACCATTAATAAATGCATTTTTCACAACCATCTAAACATGTCCATTGTCGAGAGGGAGCAGCAACAGCGAGAAGGCTTCAATCACATATTCTTGAGAAAATCCATTGGCAACAAGATGAGTTTTATACCGTTCAATAGAGCAATCAAATTTCTTCTTGATTTTGTATATCCATTTACACCCAATTGCATATTTTACCAGTGGAAGATCTGTTGGATAATTATGACCCATAGCATCACTATTTGTAAAAGACATTGTGGTTTTTATACAAATTAACTATGTGACAAAGGAAATTTCTATTTATCATTTTGTAATTGGATTACTTGGATATATATAAATGATAAATGTCATTATGGTTAGTTCCGGATTAATAAGATATGAGACAATATTAATCCATGAACGATTTAATCATTAAATATCCCTAGTCGTAGTATTATCGAACCTGGACATCGATAATGCGGAATAGACTAGTATTACACTTGTGCGCGTTATGGACGCTTAACGACATAGTTCTCATATATTTAAGTATATGATACTTATGCAAGTGTGATAGGAGGTTCTGTTAGCCATTGGACCGGGAACAGCTTTGCTTTGGATAAACCCTCGGAATCCCATTGGTAGTATGACTATGTGTCTATAGGAATCAGAATCAGGGTAGGTGTATGGGTCTTAACCTGAGACTTGTATCGCTAATACTTGCCACAATCAGTACGCTTTGTTTTGGTCGTCCGTGGCTTTAACAGGTTATGTGTACGCCTCTTCTGGGTTTACTGAGAATCGTAGTGTATTGGGGTGTGATTTCAAGATGGAAGTATCACTTCAGTCATATGGAGAAGATGATCACGCAGGGATACAGAACTAGTACTCTTATATGCTGCAGCTATCGGGATAATATGACTAGGTCATGATTATCCGATTACAGAGACTAGTTGCTAGTGATCTAATATATGCTTCGTAAGGGGCATACATAATTCCAGCCTTATGCCTAACATGTGACATCTGATACTGGATCGTAATACGCAATACATAGTATACTATGTCTGATATAGATTATATATTCTTCGTTGAATATTTCTGGAGAATTGGGTAGGCACGGTGCTTTACTAGAAGCCAACTATGTCTTGTAAATCGGTAAGAACATGGTACGGGGTACGCACGTGTTCGGAAAGTCCGATGACTGTATTTACTGCCAACATATCCAGGGATCTCTTGGGTCGCTTCCCAAAGATTCACCGATGATATTTGACTCGAATAGAATTAATCTGGGATTAATTATGAGAGAGAGAAAATTAATCTGGGATTATTGCGGCAAGAATTTATCTGGGATAAAATTCAAATAAAGAGAGAACGCGATTAATTTGGAATTAATCGATTAAATATATATTGGATATATTAATTGAAATTGGATTTCAAAGGCGAAATTAAAATTGGATTTTAGTTCGGGCGAACGAATTAATTTGGAATTAATTCGTAGCGACTTTCGTAATAATTTTGCTAGGCATTATTATTTAATTAAATTGGATTTATTACGTCGCAACGGAAAATTCGTTTAATCGTATTAAACGAACCCGAGACCGAAGTGTGTTGAGTAACCCAACTTGAATTTTGAATTTAAGTGTGGGACCCCTAACTTACATCAATTGTCAATCTAGTTGATGGAAGTGGTTGAGAGCTTTTAATGAAACTTGCTCAACACACTTTGCCTTTTCCTTTTTGAAAAGATATACCACCTTTGAAAAGTTAATATTGGTATTAGTTTTTAGAAAACAAAATATCAAACAAAATATCATTCAACAAAGCTTGGAGCTTCTTCAATACAAAGAAAGTTTTGAATCACACTGTTTAATGTAAGTTTTTTTCCGCAAACTCACTTGATCATTCAACACACAATATCATGACTTAGAGACATTGGGCATGTCTAGGTCACTAACAATGGTATCAGAGCCATATCTAAGCATGATTTGTATTTAGGGTTTATAGACTTTATTTGGGGATTTTGTGCTTGGAGTATGTATTTTTCCAAATTGTTGTTTCTTTGAGCTTTGATGATGATAAATAGGATTTGTGAATCAATGGATTTGAGAAAATTGATTAGATTAATTTTCCCAAAAAAATCCAACTTCGCCGAACATCCTAGGACCTCTCATGGTGATTTTTGAAATTTGACCATTTGATGAGTTTATGGCATAATATGAATATTGAATGTTGATTTAATTAGATTGAAATCAAATTGAGTGTTATTTTATGCCCATTGACGTGAGTTATAGCATGTTTAATAGATTGATTTTGCTTAAATTATGTTGGACATGAATTTGATAAATTAAGCATGATTAATTTGATTAATTAATATTTTGGAAATATTAGATTAATAAATTAATTGTGTTAATTACATTTAATTGAATTAATGTGATATTTGGAATATTGTCAATACAAATTAGTCTTTAAATTGGATTGAGCTAATTTGTTTTATTTGGGCTTGGCTGGGCCAAGCATGGTTTTGGACAATTGATTGGATTCAAATTGGGCCTAAAACCATTTCCATAAAATCCAAATATGACTTTTGGGCCTTTTAAAATTTAATTGGGCCTAAATTGATTTTTGGCAAAAATGGTGCTTCCTTATTGGGCCTTGGCTATTGGATTGGATCCATATTGGCCAAAGCTCATGCCTTAAGAATTAATTAAAAGCCCATTGGACTTTAATTAAATTAGCATTGATGCTAATTGGACCTTTGAGACCCAATTGATTGGATTTGGAATCCAAGTCTTTAAGACACATAAATAAGTGTAATTATTTAATTTGGAATTAAATTCAATTATTATTGAATACAAATTAAATTGGATTTAAAATTATAGTTTCGATATAATTCAAGAATACGTACTTTGAGTATTTATTCTTAACGAGTTGGACTCGCGCAAATCAAATCGTTGTTTGAACATTAAATGGTCATTAATTCAAAGATTAATTAATTGGATTAGATTGATTGAATAACATGCTTTGTGTGAATACTTCGATATATTTGTATGAATAATGTATATCAGATGGATATTATAAGGGTGAGTGGCAATTTTGGAAATTATTGTAATAAATTTAGAATTTATTAAATTGGACCTGCGTGTCCAGCCTATTATCTATCTCTTTGTATCTTTGTATTTCTCTTCTCACCAATTCCCCTCAATGTAAATGAGGTTTCTTTAATATATTATGTAATTGGGTAGAAGAGTATGCATAGAGGCTAGCGGGAGAGAGGAAATAGAGAGATTTGTTATATATCCATCCACATATCATTATTAATTTATCCGCGCCTTATTATACTCTAGAATGCATGTTTAAGGGTGTATGATGAGACCTAATCAAAGATAATAAATTGGATGCCAATTTACCGAAAAACCCTCATTATATATTAAACGTTTTCCTTCCATTGAGTGGTTCTTTCTCAAGATCCAAGATTGGCTTTGATTTGTTGGCCAAAGTCAATATCATTGTCCATCGCGGATGTGTTTAAACCACGAAGGCTTTGTTATATATCGCATGTCTTGGGCAGTTGTGACTTGTTGGCCAAAGTCAATATCACTTCTGTACATCGATGTGGATTACGAAGCTTTTCCACTGTCAATGGGTCACGCTTAACTGGAATCATTAAACTTGTTGAGCCAAAGCCAAGGCTTATATTGGATATATATCTTGAACTTGGAGGTCCACCTACCGGATCTAGGAATTGGATGGGATCCAATTGATCTTAGAGATCTACCCGGTTAAGTTTCATACAACTTATTGGCCAAAGTCAAGGTTGTGTGTTATTTAACGGGATCCTAGCCCACTACGAAACTGGTTTCCAGAGTACTCAACAGAGGGTTAGAGGCTCGCTGAAAAATAGTGGGAGGCCAGTATTAAATTTATAATTTCGTTTAATACTTGCTAAAATGCACGCTTTATTTTTCGTCTTTATATTTTGTATTAGTTGGACTAATATTTTATTATTTTCATTGAACAGTTGGATTGTACCATAACTTCATTTGTAGTTGATTATATAGTTGGACTATAGTAATCATTACATTTGATTATACCCGATATCGTTGATTGAATAGTTAGACTACTGCAATCAATATGACTGGAAAGATTAGCGTTAGAGACATCGTCATGGGCGATAATGTCTTTAACGACACCAAGTTTCCAAATTGGGAGATGAATCTCAAGATTGTCCTGGGAGCCGAGAAGTTGCTCTATGTCATAGACGGACCTCTCGAGCCTGAGCCTGGGGATGAGCGGGTTTTTGATCATGAGCTTTGGAAGACTCACAGTGATGACAACTCAACTGCTCAGTCCGTCATGCTTCTCGCAATGACCCCTAAATTTCATCGTCAAAACAAGGGATTGGATCCCTACAACATGATGTTGAAATTGAAGGATCTTCATAGATCTAATCTTAGATCTCAGAAGTATGAATTGCAGAAGAAGCTCTTTCGCTCACGTATGTCAAAGGATACATCTATCGAGCATTATGTGTCACAGATGATTGCTGACATCGAACAACTAGTTCAGCTGGGCATAACTTTCGAGGCTAAGAAGACTTCCATAGATTTGATCTTACAGTCTCTGCCTGACTACCGGGGCGGGTTCATCATGAACTACAATATGATGAACCAAGAAAGACTCTTGGATAGTTGATGGCGATGCTGAAAGAAGCAGAGCCAGAGCTTCTGAAGGCAAAGAAGCTCGAGGCGCATTTCACTTCGACATCTCAAAGCCCAAGGCTTTGCCGAAGGCTTCTGGAGGTGGTGAAGAAGAATAAAAGAAAGGGCAAGGCCAAATCATCAAAGTCTTCTAGGAAGGCAAAAGAAAAATCCCAAGATGTCTGCCTATAGTGTGGCAAACGGGGTCACTCGAAGCATGACTGTCGTGAGTACAAGGCGCACATGAAGGAAGTGAAAGCAGGCAAGGCTGCGGCTTCAGGTATGTTTGTTATTGAAATAAACATGTCTACTTCTAGTTTTAAAAATTGGATTTTTGATTCTGGATGTGGTACTCATATATGTACTGATGTGCAGGATCTGCAGATTAGCAGGAGACTGGCTTCAGGCGAGATTGACCTACGAGTTGGAAACGGGACCAGAGTCGATGTTTTAGCTGTGTAGGGAGGACCTATATTTTTGAACTGTCATCGGGGCATGTACTTTCATTATCAGACTGTATTATGTACCAGTATTTGACTAGAAAAATATCTATGTATCTTTTTGACCCAATGTGGGTATACCTTTGTATTCCGGAACACTGTGTGTTTTGTTTATAAGATGATTTTGAGATATGTAATGCTGATGCTAATAATGGTCTTTTATATTTTGAATATAAATGAATCTCAAACATATAATATGACAAACAAAAGGCTCAAAATAAGTAATACAAATGAAACTTATATGTGGCATTATCGTCCGGGACACATTAACAATACTCGTATATCCACGCTTCCGAAGAGTGGATACTTGGACAGATTTGATCCTAATTCATATGACATCTGCGAATCTTGTTTATTAGGCAAAATGCCTCAAACGCCTTTTAGCGGTAAAGGTGCACGTGCCACCGAACTGTTAGCCCTCGTTCATAGTGACGTATGCGGGCCCATGTCTAGCCAGGCTAGAGGTGGATATGAATACTTCGTAACCTTTACGGATGATGCATCACGTTATGGTTATGTGTATCTTATGAGACACAAGTCGGAAACCTTTGAGAAATTCAAAGAGTTTCGACACAAAGTAGAAAAACAGACCGGGAAAAGTATTAAAACATTACGGTCGGACCGTGGTGGAGAATACTTGATCAATGAGTTTCTCGATTACTTGAAAGAGTATGTTATTCTTTCACAGTGGACTCCTCCTGGAACACCTCAACTGAATGGTGTGTCCGAATGGAGAAACCGAACTTTATTGGACATGGAAAGGTCAATGAGAGTCCGCACTGAGCTAACCAATTTCCTTCTGAGGATATACATTGAACAGTGCAATACTTATTTTAAATAAGGTTCCGTCAAAGTCTGTTGGACAGACTCCATATGAAATATGAACAGGAAAGAAACCGGGTTTCTCATTCCTGAAGATTTGGGGATGCTTGACATACATTAAACGTTTGGATGGTACCAACTAGAACCCAAATCAGATAAGTGCATATTTGTAGGTTATCCTAGGAAACCAAATGATATTACTTCTACAACCCACAAGAGAACAAGGTATTTGTTGCTCTCCATATGGTTTCCTCGAAAAAGAATTCCACGTCTCAATGTAGTGGTAAGTGGGAGGAAAGTAGAACTCGATGAAAATCATAGTGATACTGTTCCTGACACAGACTCCCTCACGGAACACGAACATTCATTCATCAGGGATGAGACTGTACCACAATCTTCTAATACACAAGAACCGCGTAGGTCGGAGAGAGTCAGAAAATAACCTAAGAGGTATGGGTTTCTGATCTCACCTCGCGTAGATATTAATCTTATTGAGGATAATGAGCCGGCTACGTATGAGGAAGCGATACAAGGTATCGACTCCGCTTTATGGCAAGAAGCCATGAAGTCCGAAATGGATTCCATGTATACCAACCAAGTTTGGGCACTGGTTGATGCACCAGAAGGCATTAAGCTGATTGGTTGTAAATGGGTCTTCAAGAAGAAGACTGACATGGATGGCAACATACAAACGTACAAAGCTAGGCTTGTAGCGAAAGGGTATCGTCAACGACATGGTGTCAATTACGACGAAACTATTTCACCTATTGCCATGATTAAATCCATTCGGATAATGCTTGTTATTGCTGCATATTTCAATTATGAAATATGGCAGATGGACGTCAAAACCGCTTTCCTTAATGGAAACCTTTTGGAGGATGTTTATATGCAAAAACCTGACGGTTTTGTCGTGCCAAAACATGCAAACAGGGTTTGCAAGTTAAATCGATTCATTTATGGATTGAAGCAAACATCGCGTTCTTGGAACCAACTTTTTGATGAGATCATAAAAGAATACGATTCATTCAAAACGAAGATGATTCTTGTGTATATAGGAATGTTAGTGGGAGCGCACTGACATTCATTGTCTTTTATGTTGATGATGTATTGCTTATTGGCAATGACATTCCCATGCTACAATCGGTGAATATTGGCTTTCATTAAAATTCTCCATGAAAGATCTGGGAGAAGCAACCTTCATTATGGGAATAAGGATCTACCGGGATAGATCCAGAAAGCTGCTTGGACTCTCTCAGAGCTCATACATTGACAAAGTGTTGAAGCGATTCAACATGGATCAGTCTAAGAGGGGACTGTTTCCAGTGTCACATGGCTTCTCTCTATCTAAGGACATGTGTCCTAAAACTCAAGATGAGAGAGATAATATGAGTCGGATCTCGTTCGCTTCTGCAGTCGGATCGATCATGTATGCCATAATATGTACATGACCTGATGTCTCATATGCTTTGAGCATGTGTAGTCGCTATCAGGCCGATCCAGGTGATGGTCACTGGGTTACTGTTAAGAACATCCTTAAGTATCTTAGACGAACTAAGGATGCTTTTTTAGTCTATGGAGATGGAGAACTTGAGGTGACTGGGTTCACCGATGCAAGTTTCCAAACCGATAAAGATGACTCTAAGTCGCAATCTGGGTATATATTTTGTTTGAACAACGGAGCAGTGAGCTGGAAATATTCCAAGCAAGAGACTGTTGCTGATTCAACAACAGAAGCAGAAATATCGATGCAGCTGAGGTAGCAAAAGAAGCAGTTTGGATCCGTAAATTCATAATTGGATTAGGAGTAGTTCCGTTAGCAACTGAGCTCATACATTTGTATTGTGAAAATAACGGGCCAATAGCACA
>SKCR01030931.1:0-31278 GCA_019454045.1 Zanthoxylum bungeanum
TATGTTTGGTGATGATTGATAATTTTTATTATTTATTTATTAATTTATTTTTTGCTTTGAAATGATTGAAAGTGACTTTAATAATTACACCACACACACTTCTGCATGGTTCATCATCAATTTCGGGCATGAAATCTTCAGATTAGAAATTATTGTGTTCTTCAAAGTTGTAGATATTTGAGTCTTCTTTAATCTGGAACTTGAATCAGCTCAATCCGATATCGGAGTAAACAGTTATGCCCAAATTTATGACAAGATGCACAAAATTGGAAATTCCCAAAACTGCACTTCGTTAAAACGCCATTTCAAGTTTCCAATCTCCAAAATTAAATAGTCAAGTCCAATTTTTTTCCCTTATTTGAATCATGTTTTCGTCTTAAATGATTTCATTAAGTCCCAATATTATTTTATCTGCAAAATAAACTAAAACATATCAAAACGTTCATCAAACCCGAGAAACTAAACAAAATATTAGGTTAAAGGGGCGGTAAATATTGATATATTTTCCCCTCATCACACCCCAAAACCTAACATTTGCTAGTCCTCGAGCAAAACAATAAAATAAAATACAAGAAACAATTAAAATTAAACTAAGACACTTCGTATGGATCACGGTTGCATTTAGTGTATGCAACAAGCCTTTAAACCCCTAGGTGTCCCTAGTGGACGAGTTATAGTCTCGTGAGGGCTTACAGCAACGATACCCACAAACGTTTTACAAAAGTAAAAAGATAATAAACTAATGCACACAAAAGCAAAAAAGACAAGAGAAAATAGAATAAAGAAGTTAGTAAACTAATCAGGTGAAACTTCTACTCCAAGTTACTAGTTGTTTTGTTTATTTCTAAATTACCGAATAAGTAAATTTTCCGATTATATTTACCATTCTCCATATACACAGCCAACAAATATTAATCAATCTCATTTTGCCCACAACAGTCACAAGTGTAGTTGATAAGAGAGTAATATTTTTGTCCTAAAGTTCTATCAGATTTCACACCTTTTTATGGCAATGGAATAATTTTTCTGATTTTTTTCTTTGATTTTTCTCTATTTTTTATTTATATACAATACTCTTTCATCTATGTAACGATGTTAGGTCGGTGGCTCCCAAACCAGTTGCTTTAGGGCATCAGGTGTTAAGACACCCATACGGACTTAATTACTCAGACTTCAGAGATATATATATATATATATATTTTTGCAGCATCTTTGATCCATGTAGCGAGCTTGGGCCAGTGACTCCCAAACCAGTTGGTTTTTATGGCACTAGGTGTTAAAAACACTTACAGACTTAATAACTCGGATCTCAGATTTTTTTTTTTTTTTTACTCCTTACTTTTTGAGATGCTTCCTCCAATTTTAACTAGAGCACTGAATATTACAAACTTTTCAATTACAGTTCATGTCCGTATGTTTCCTATGTATGTTGATAATATCTGCTAACTGAACATATGAAGATCCATTTTAGTTCGTTTTATGGAGAATTTACAAATTAAATAATTTAAAAGGAAATAAACAAAATTAACTGATTTCGAAAATAGGTTGAGATACGTCTCAGGAGTGGAAAACTCCTTACTCACCATCTCTTACCAATTTCACCACTTCACCCTTTTAGTCAAAATAAAAACACAAAAAAACAAAATATTTTTGTAATTTTTGAAAAAATTCAATTTTTTTTGTATTTTTTTTCGAAAAATTTTGGACTAAAACAACACACAAACTAAAAAAAGAGGTACTGAATCACTAATTCCCTCCCCCCCCAAACCTAAATGAGACATTTCCCCAATGTCTTAAACAGTGAAGAGTTTAGAAGATAATACCTGGTTTGCTGAAATTCTACAAGAAATTAAAGGTTAAGATCCAGATTAATCACACGCCTCTTACCACGATCGTCCTCAGACCAATTTATCTTGAAAGGATATGGTCAACTCGTGGTTCATAGGCTATGAATGGGTCTATTAGATCCGGAGCAGTTCTGGCAGTAAAGAGGAGTTCTTTCAAAGGTTCGACACGAACCCATTTCTCCGAGCATCATCAAGAAACACACAAAGAAAATCATAAAATCCATCAACGTTGAGCAGTCCAATTGGTTTCTGGTGTATGTTCAGGTTCGCCCAAGATAGTACTATAAAAAATTCCTCCAATGTGCCCAAGCCATCTGGCAAAGCAATAAAAGCATCAGCACGGTTAATCATTTCCACTTCATTCAGACATACCTGGCACGATCAGTTCTCTCTCCGTTTGATGGTTCAATGAGATTGCTTCTGCCAAGGGTTTTGGAATGATTCCCAAAACGTGAGTGCCTCCTTCCTGTACGGCCTTTGAAACGATCCCCATTAGTCCAAGATTTCTTCCGTCATATATTAAGTGCATATTCCTTGCAGCATAACTCGCCCACCCAATTCCTGTGCTGCTTCTACGTATTGTGGTTTAATACCAACACCACTACCGCAAAACACACAGATGTTCTCAATTCGTCTTCTTGAAGTGGCTTCCATTTTTTTATGTATTTCTTCTCACTCTGGATGCCTTCAAAAGTGTATGATGACGGGCTGAATTTATAGTACCTGAAAAGGTGAGTAAAATTAGCACAAGTATCTTCCAGAGGACGATTAGTAGCGAAATAATATCGTGATAGTCAAAAATCTGGATCCTGTCGGAGAAAATAAAAGAAAAACAACAAAACAAATACAATTATTAGGAAAAACAAAGAGATATATATTCACAAGAAAAGTAACAGCTGATTGACGCTATGCGTCGGGACAACTTCCATCCAATTTTCTTTTCTTATAAATGCAAACAGGGTCTTTTGAGTCAGATTTCCGGGACTTAACAGTTGTCTTTCTTTTTGAAATTGGGTATGTATTTGCGAAAGGCTATGTGAAACAATCCACTGGATGCGTCTCAGAGTCGAAGATAGATCTCTAAAGACTCCTATCAAGCCATCCATAATGAATTTAATTTTTGGTCTTCGCGATTATCAACAAACCATTCTAAAGAACGACAACGAGTATTGCAATGCCATCCAGCAGGCACATTGAAGAACAAACACCCATTTTGCTTAGCTCTAACGTTTCTTGCATAGGTTGCTTCTGTCTTCCAAAACAGTAGATGTGAAATAAAAGAAGTCAGAAGACTCACTGCCAATCAGACGCCGTGATTCAATAATCCAAAGAATGTCAGTAGAATACCCTTTGATCATCAATATCTTCATCCGTTCCAAGCGAGCTTTGTATACTTGTCATCGAGATTTTTGAGGGAGAGAAGAAATTGCTGTGTGAAGATTTGCCGAGAAGCTCTTCCTGTTAGTGTTCCTAGAACATGCCAAGGATCTAATAAGCATGAAAAGGTGTTCATAATTCAAAATAAGTTGCGGAATATACTTACAATGAACGGATTTGAGCTTTAAAATTTTGAGAAGAGATCTCCAAGATCCAAGCTTTAAGTGATGATTCCAACTCTTGAAGTAGTTTCCCTATCACCTTAGTTGATTTCTCCAAGTGCTAGCTTTGTTGATTTTGCCAAAAAATCAAAGAGAAGTGGAAGGCCATTCACGCCCAAGCTTAGATATTAGGGTTTTCATTTTGTTTCATGTGTTTACAAGTGTGATGCTACACAAGTGAAGAGAGAGAGAAGATTTTAGGTAAACCAATTTACCCTTTTACCCTAAACAAGGTAGTTGGGTAAATGGTTTCACCAAACCATTCCAAGTAGTTGGAATGGTGGGTGGCTTGGCATAAATGCCAACTACCCTCCAACTACCACATGTGAAGTGGGCCCCACATTTGAATTCAAAATTCAAATGTCTCTACGAACATTTGCCGCGGCTCGGTTCCGTTTAATCCGATTAAACGAACTTTCGTCGCTAAATAATTAAATCTAATTTAATTAAATAACGATGCCTCGCAAATATATTACGAATGTCGTTACGAATTAATTCTAAATTAATTCGTTCGTTCGTATTAAAGTCCGACTTTAATTCCGTAATGAAATCCAATTCATATTAATATCCAATATATTAATTTTAGCCCATACGAATAAATTAAATAGAAAAATCAAATTTAACTATTAAATTTATTTTACCGATTAATTCCAAATTAATCGCGTTCTCTCTCTTCCGAACACATTTAATCCCAGATTAAATAATACCTCAATTAATCCCAGATTAATTTCTCTCTCTTAATTAATCCAGATTAATTATCTCTCTTAATTAATCCCAGATTAATTCTAATTAAATCAACTGTCATCGGTGAATCTTTGGGAAGCGACCCAAGAGATCCCTGGATATGTTGGCAGTAAATACGGTCATCGGATTATCCGAATACGTGCGTACCTCGTACCACGTGCTTACCGATTTACAAGACATGGTTGGCTTCTAGCAAAGCACCGTGCCTACCCAATTCTCCAGAAATATTCTTACTGGAATATATAATCTATGTCAGGCGTAGTATACGTAGTATTGCGTATTGCGATCCAGTATCGGATGTCACGTGCTAGGCCTGGGGCTGGAATGTGTCTGCCCCGTACGAAGCACATGTCGGATGTCTGGTAACTAGTCTCTATAATCGGATATACATGACCTAGTCATAACATCCCGATGACTGCAGTACTTAAGAGCACTAGTACCGTATCCTACGTGACATCATCTCCACTATGACTGGAGTGATACTTCCGTCTTGACATCACACCCAATACACTACGATTCTCAATATACCCAGCAGAGGCGTACACAGAACCGGTTAAAGCCCTGGACGACCAAAACTAAAGCATACCGATTGTCGCAAGTATTAGCGGTGCAAGTCTCAGGTTAAGACCAAATACACCTACCCTGATTTCGGACTTCCATAGACACATAGTCATACTACCAATGGAATTCCGAGGGGTCTATCCAGAGCGAAGCTGTTTTCCGTACCATCGGTAAAACACAACCTCCTATTACACTTGCATGAGTATCCTATACCCAAATATATGAGAACTATGCCGTTATGATCTCACATAACACGCACAAGTGTAATACTAGTCTATTCCGCATTATCGATGTCCAGTCTCGATAATACTACGACTAGGGATATTTAATGATTAATCCTTCGTGGACTGATACTGTCTCATATCATCTCAATCCAGGAACTAATCATAAGGACCTCCTATCATTTATACATCTAGGTGATCTAATCACAAATGATAAGAGTGCAATCTCCTTGTCACATAGTTAATTTGTACAACAACACCATGATCTGTACAAATAGTGACGCTATGGGTCATAATTGTCCAACAATCTCCCACTTGGCCTATAGCCAGTCACTCGAGTGTCTTACACCCGAACTATGTACGGTTCGCTCAAACTGCTGAGGAAAGGCTTTCGTCAGCGGATTTGTATGATTATCGTCTGATGCAATTTATTCGATCATCACATCGCCACGATGTATGATCCGAACGAATCAGATGAATAGTCGAAGTATATATCTGGATCGTTGATGAGACCATTAATTCTTTAGTCTGCGCTGTAGCCTAGCTCAGCTGCTAACAGAACTATATCTAATCTAATTAGATTTGTTAATGACCCAGATGGCTTCTATTGCTGCCTCAGCCGCAGCAATAACCCCCGCATTTGTTGTTTATTCGGTAACATATCTTGCTTACTGTTATGTTATTCAAACTGTATAGTACCGTTATTTTTATCGGTTAGGAAACTTGCAGCAGTGATCCCAGTCACTTCAAGTTCTCTTTCTCCATAGTTTAAGACATCATCCTTAGTTCTCTAAGATACTAACGGATGTTCTTAATATCAATCCAGTGACTATCACTTGGATTGACCTGTTTGTGACTCCATATGCTCAAAGCGTATGAGACACCAGGTCACGTACATTTTTCAATACGAGTTCTCAGAGAGTGTTAACAACTTTAAATCTATCCCAGTAGATCTTTATTCCTAGAATAAAGGTTGTTTCTCCCAAGAATTCTACGGAGAATTTTCATGAAAGCCAAGCTTTCACCGATTGTAATATGGGAATATCATTTCCAAGAAATGACATATCATCATTATTTAGGACATTCATTGTCAGTGCGCTCCCACTAACCTCCTTATATACACAAGAATCATTTCGTTTTGAATTAAATCATAAACCATTATGATTACATCAAAACGATAATTCCAAGAACCTAATGCTTGCTTCAATCCAAACATGGATCGAATAACCTGCAAACCTTGTTGCTAGTTTTGATACGACAAAACAAAACCGTCAGGTGTAAACATCCTCCAAAAGGTTTCCTTTTAAGGAAAGCGATTTTGACGTTCAGCTGCCATATTTCATAAATGAAACATGCAGCATCAGCAAGCATTATCCAAATGGATTTAACGTGGCAACAGGTAAAAGATTTCGTTGTAATCAACACAATGTTGATAACGATACCTTTTCGCTACAAGCCTAGCTTAGTACGTTGGTATGTTGCCATCCATGTATGTCTTCCTTGAAGACTTATATAGTACCAATAGGCACAATGCCTTGCGGTACAACAACTAGTGTCCAAACATAGTTTTATACATGGAATCCATTTCGGACTCATGGCACTTTGCCATAATAGGGAGTCGATACCTTGTATCACTTCCTCATACGTAGTCAGTTCGTATTCCTCAATAAGATTGACATCTTTATGAGGTGAGATCAGAAACCCATACCCCAGGTTGTTTTCTGACTCTCTCCGACCTACGCGGTTCTTGTGTATTCGAAGATTACTGGTACAGTTTCATCCTTGATGAACTGTTTGTGTTCCATTAAGGACTTGGTGCCTTGAACAGTATAACTCCGATTTTCATCGAGTTTTACTATCCTCCCACTTACCACTGCATATCGGTATTCCTCTTAGGAAAACCGCATGGTGAGCAACAATTACATTGTTCTCAAGTGAGTTGTATAAGTACTATACTTTGGTTTCCCTAGGATAACCTACAATTAGGCACTTATCCAATTTGGGTTCTAGTTTGGTATCATCCAAACGTATGCCTAGCATTCCCAAATCATCAGGAGTGAGAAAACCCAGTTTCTTTCCTGTTCATATCTAATATGAAATCTGTCAAACAGATTTTCATGGAACCTTATTCAAAATAAGTATTGCACTGTTAATGCTTATCCCTTTTGAAGGAAAATGGTAGCTCAGAGCGACTCATGATTAACCTTATCATGTCCAACAAAATTCGGTTTCTCCGTTCGGACACACCGTCAAATTGACGTGTTCCGGGAGGAGTCCTCATTGAAAGAATACTATACTCTTTCAAGTATATGAGAAACTTATTGCTTAAGTATTTTCATCATGGTCAAACCGTGATGTTTTAATACTTTAGCCGATCTGTTCGTCTATTTCGTGTCGAAACTCTAAAAGTTTCTGATTTGTGTTTTCAAAAGAAACACAAACCATAACGCGATGCCACATCCGTAAAGGTCACGAAATATTCATATCCACCTCTAGCCTAGCTAGACATGGGCCCACTTACGTCACTATGAACAAGGGCTAATAGATCGGTGGCACTTACTTACTTTTACCAAGTAAAGGTGTTTTAGGTACTTTACCTAATAAACTAGATTCGTAGACTTCATTTGAATGGAATCAAATCCGTCCTAGTATCCACTCTTCAAAAGTGTGGATATACGAGTCTTGTTTAATGTGTCCCAGACAACACTGCCACAAATAAGTCTCATCTGATCAAATCAGTTTGAGCTATTTGTTTGTCATATTATATGTTTGAGATTTATTTATATTCAAAATATAAATATTGTTATTCACATCTAATGTGTTTATCTCAATATCATCTTTATAAAATAAAACACTTTAGTGTTCTAGAATATAAAGGTATACTCGCAACGAGTTATACTCGATATAGAGATAATGTTTCTAGTCAAACTAGTTACATTATAACAGTTTCCTAATTTAAGTACACACCCAAATGGTAGTTCCTAAACTTAGGTATCTACGGTAAACAGCGACTTTCGTCCCGTTTTCGATTCGCAGATTAATCTCAATCTGAAGTCAGTATCCTGCTCACAGCAGATTCTGCACATCAATGCATATTTATGTATCACACTAGTATTTAAAATCCAATTTTAATACTAGTAGTGAACATTTTATGACAAACATATTTGAAGTCAGAGCCTTGCTCGTCTTCAATTCCTTCATGTCTGCTTTGTCCATACGGCAGTCATGCTTCAATGACCCCGTTTGCCACAATTTAGGCAGACATCTTGGGATATGTCCTTTATCTTCCTAGAAGATTATAATGATTTTGCCTTTGCCCTTTTCACATTCCAGAAGTCTTTGGCCAAGCCTTGGCCTTCTAGAATATCGAAGTAAGGTGCGCCTTGCGCTACTTGCCTTATTGCAAACTTTGGCTTTGTCTCCTTGAGAATAGCCATTAACTCTCCAAGGTTATTAATTGCAATTTAATATTTCTAAGGATCTAATCCTTAGTTCTGATTAGGAAATTAAGGAGTCATTATGGCAAGCATAATGGATTAAGCACTAAAGTTATCATCACATGAATCTTCCAAAGATCATGCTCTACTATTTGCTTAACTCCGGGCTTAGGCCTAAGATGTTATTTTATCAAATAAAGTAACTTCTTAGTTTCAGGACTATCCTGAAATTTATTCCCAATTTGAAAATTAAAGTCGTTTAAACACATTTTCCTAGGATAATGTTTTAAACATTAATCTTTCATTTAATCTTGATTCTAATAGTCCAACTATTTAATCAACGATTTCAGGTACAATCTAATGTAATGATTACTATAGTCTAACTATATAACTTATTACAATTTTATTGGTTAAAATCAAATATATATTGATTACTATAATCCAATTATATAATCATTATAAATGATTGGTAAAATCCAAATATATTGATTACTATAATCCAATTATATAATCAACTATAATGAAGGGTAAAATTCAAATATATTGATTACTATAATCCAATTATATAATCAACTATAAATGAAGTAGTTTGAATACAGTCCAACTGTTTAATTAAAACAACAATAAATATTAGTCCAACTAATATAATTTATTTGACGAATGATATTTGATTGAGCGCGTATGGCAAGTACTAAACGAATATTGCAAATCTAATACTTGCCTCCCACTATTTTTCGGCGAGCCTCTAACCCTCTGGGAGTACTCGGGAAACCTAGTTTCCTAGTGGGCTAGGATCCCGTTAAATAACACACAATCTTGACTTTGGCCAACAAATTGTATGATACTTAACTAGGTAGATCTCTAAGATCAATTGGATCTCATCCAATTCCTAGATCCAGTAGGTGGACATCCAAGTCCGAAACATATATCTTATATATGCCAATATATCAAATATATTACCTAACCTTTTTCCTCTGAATCAACTAAGCCTTGGCTTTGGCACAACAAACTTAATGATCCCAGTTAAGCGGACCCATTGACATGGAAAGCTTCGTAATCAATGTCGATGGACAAGAAGTGATCTTGACTTTGGCCAACAAATCACGACTTGGACAAGACACCGATATGGAACAAAACTCTCATGATTCAAACACATCCGCAATTGACAAAGGTCTTGACTTTGGCCAACAAACCAATGCCAACTTTGGATCTTGAGTAAGAATCACTCAACGGAAGGAAAAACGCTTAATATGTTTTGAGGGTTTTTCGCGTGCAAATTGGCAACCAATTTATTATCTTTGTTAAGGTCTCATCATCATACACCCTTAACATGCATTCTAAATACATAATAAAGCGCGTATAAATAAATAAATTAATAATGATATGCGGATGGATATGTCACAAATTGTTCCTAGAACAAATCACTCACTTTCCTCTCCCCGGCTAGAACTATTCTAACTTCTACCCAATTACATAATACAATAAAGAAACCTCATTTACATTGAGGGGAATAGGTGAGAAGAGAAATACAATGAGAAAGGAGATAAAAGGCTGGACACGTAGGTCCAATTTAATAAATTCTAAACTTATTACAACAATTTCCAAAACTGCCCTTGCCCTTCTAATATCCATCGATATACATTATTCATACAACACATTCATGTATTCATACAAATCATGTTATTCAATCAATCTAATCCAATTAATTAATCTTTGAATTAATGACCATCCAATGTTCAAACAACGATTTGATTTGCGTGAGTCAAACTCGTTTAAGAATAAATACTCAAAGTAAGTATTCTTGAATTATATTGAACTACAACTTTAAATCCAATTTATTTGTATTCAATACTAATTCCAATTTAATTCCAAATTAAATATTTACACTTTACAATAAGCTAAAGACTTGGATTCCAAATCCAATCTTAATGGGTCTCAAAGGCCCAATAACATCCAATGTCATTTTAATTAAAGTCCAATGGGCTTTTAATTAATTCTTAAGGCATGGGCTTTGGCCATAATGGATCAAACCCAAAATGCCAAGGCCCAATAGGAATCACCATATTGCCTACAAATTAATTTAGGCCCATTAGGCCCAATTAAATTCTTTAAAGGGCCAAGTGATGTATTTGGACTTTATGGAATTGGTTTTGGGCCCAATTGGATCCAATCCAAAAGTCCAAAACCAAACTTAGTCAAACCAAGCCCATTAAGCCCAAATACACACTTTTAGCCCATTCATAATTAAAGGCTTATTAACATAATTATAATATTCCAAATATCACAATTATTTTAATTAAAGTGTATTAGCCATGATTAATTAATTAAACTCAATATTTCCAAAATACCAATTAACTTAATTAATCATGCTTAATCCATCAATTCATGCTCAACACAAATTGAAGCCAAACACATCATTTCATGCTCAACACAAATTGAATCCTAAATTCATCATTTCATGCTCAACATGCTCTTTGATTTAACATAAACATTATTGACTTTGATTCTAATCCAATCAAACCAACAATCAACATTTAAACATGCATTTAAACACATCATTTCATGTTACAAAAATCAAAAAACTGCAGTGAACTGCACTGTTATTTTCGGCCACACTAAAAAAAATTAATTTTGATTCATTTGATTTGTTTCAAATCTAATCATGCATAACTCTAAGTTATCATATTCTAAGCATGCTCAAAGCATCAATTTGAAAAAATCATGCTCAAAACATAAAAGCCCCAAATTTTAGTCTCATGAACCCTAAAATTTTCATGCTTAAAATTGGCTCTGATACCATTGTTAGTGTTCCTAGAACATGCCAAGGATCTAATAAGCATGAAAAGGTGTTCATAAATTCAAAATAAGTTGCGGAATATACTTACAATGAACGGATTTGAGCTTTAAAATTTTGAGAAGAGATCTCCAAGATCCAAGCTTTAAGTGATGATTCCAACTCTTGAAGTAGTTTCCCTATCACCTTAGTTGATTTCTCCAAGTGCTAGCTTTGTTGATTTTGCCAAAAATCAAAGAGAATGTGAAGGCCATTCACGCCAAGCTTGAGAGTATTAGGGTTTTTCTTTTGTTTTCAATGTGTTTAGAAGTGTGATGCATACACAAGTGAAGAGAGAGAGAAGAGTTTTAGGTAAAACCAATTTACCCTTTTACCTAAACAAGGTAGTTGGGTAAATGGTTTCACCAAAACCATTCCAAGGTAGTTGGATGGTGGTGGCTTGGCATAAATGCCAACTACCCTCCAACTACCACATGTGAAGTGGGCCCCACATTTGAATTCAAAATTCAAATGTCTCTACGAACATTTGCCGCGGCTCGGTTCCGTTTAATCCGATTAAACGAACTTTCGTCGCTAAATAATTAAATCTAATTTAATTAAATAACGATGCCTCGCAAATATATTACGAATGTCGTTTATGAATTAATTCTAAATTAATTCGTTCGTTCGTATTAAAGTCCGACTTTAATTCCGTAATGAAATCCAATTCATATTAATATATCCAATATATTAATTTTAGCCCATACGAATAAATTAAATAGAAAAATCAAATTTAACTATTAAATTTATTTTACCGATTAATTCCAAATTAATCGCGTTCTCTCTCTTCCGAACACATTTAATCCCAGATTAAATAATACCTCAATTAATCCCAGATTAATTTTCTCTCTCTTAATTAATCCCAGATTAATTATCTCTCTTAATTAATCCCAGATTAATTCTAATTAAATCAACTGTCATCGGTGAATCTTTGGGAAGCGACCCAAGAGATCCCTGGATATGTTGGCAGTAAATACGGTCATCGGATTATCCGAATACGTGCGTACCTCGTACCACGTGCTTACCGATTTACAAGACATGGTTGGCTTCTAGCAAAGCACCGTGCCCCCAACTCCAGATATTAAATATATCCATTTATCGATATACATGACCTAGTCATAACATCCCGATGACGGCAGTACTTAAGAGCAAGAGTTAACCGTATCCTACGTGACATCAATCTCCCACTATGACTGGAGTGATACTTCCGTCTTGACATCACACCCAATACACTACGATTCTCAATATACCCAGCAGAGGCGTACACAGAACCGGTTAAAGCCCTGGACGACCAAAACTAAAGCATACCGATTGTCGCAAGTATTAGCGGTGCAAGTCTCAGGTTAAGACCAATACACCTACCATGATCGAACTTCATAGACACATAGTCATACACCAATGGAATTCCGAGGGGTCTATCCAGAGTGAAGCTATTTTCCATACCATCGGTAAAATACAACCTCCTATTACACTTGCATGAGTATCCTATACCCAAATATATGAGAACTGTGCCGTTATGATCTCACTCACAACACGCACAAGTGTAATACTAGTCTATTCCGCATTATCGATGTCCAGTCTCGATAATACTACGACTAGGGATATTTAATGATTAATCCTTCGTGGACTGATACTGTCTCATATCATCTCAATCCAGGAACTAATCATAAGGACCTCCTATCATTTTATACATCTAGGTGATCTAATCACAAATGATAAGAGTGCAATCTCATTGTCACATAGTTAATTTGTACAACAACACCATGATCTGTACAAATAGTGACGCTATGGGTCATAATTGTCCAACACTTCCATCTTGAAATGACTTAATCTGCAAAAAACTAAACACACAAAAATAAAACACACCAGATCACAATATATACACAAATTGCATGGGTTGCCTCCCTGCTAGCGCTAAGTTTAAAGTCGTCGGCCAGACTTGACTTCTCAAACGTTAAGCTGGATCTGAAAGTGTAACACTTTCTTTTTGTCGCTCAAATGATTCTCCCCAGTAGTGCTTGACACGCTTGTTTTTAACCTTGAAAGTTTTGTTGGAGTCAGGATCATGTATCTCAACGGCTCTATCTGGTAAAACTTTGGTGATCACAAATGGACCTGACCACCGTGATTTGGCTTCCATGGGAAGAATTTCACCATTTATTTGTTTAACAGTACCTTTTGCCCCGGTTCCAGTTGTATGCGCACTAACTTTTCATCATGTCTTTTCTTGCCCTTTTCTTTGTACAATTTGGCATCCTCAAAAGGCTGATTGTGAAATTCCTCATATTCGTTGAGCTGGTGGAACTTTTTCTCTTCTGTTGCTTGTAGAGCAAGAATTGGCTCTTTCAGTGCAAAAGATGCTTTATCTTTAGGCTCCACAGACAATTGACATGTTTTAAGTTTTTCAGTAGAACTTTGCATTGCATTGGAGTTCTGAATGGTACTGTGTATCACATCAAGTTTGAAACATTCCTCATTCTTTTCATCATCTGGGAAATTCATGGCCTTGAAAACATTGAATGTTACTTCTTGGTCCTGTACCCTCATGGTTAATTCTCCTTTTTGTACATCAATAATGGTTCGACCTGTAGCCAAGAATGGTCTCCCGAGGATGATTGGAATGTCTGCGTCTTCCTCCATATCAGGACAATAAAATATGTTGGGAAAATGAATTTGTCAACCTTGACTAGCACATCTTCAGCTACACCTCTCGGAAATACGAGCGTTCTATCAGCAAGTTGTAGTGAGACTAAAGTTGGCATTGTTTCTCCAATCTGTAATTTCCTGAAAATAGAAAAAAGGCATCAAGTTAACACTAGCACCTAAATCACACAGAGCCTTACCGAAGTCATGTTCTCCTATGGTGCAAGGAACAGTGAAACTGCCAGGATCCTTCAACTTTGGGGGAAGTTTCCTCTGAATGATAGCGTTGGATTCTTCTGATAATGCTATTGTCTCGTAATCTCCCAATCTCCGCTTTCGTGAAAGAATGTCTTTCATGAATTTGGCATAGCTGGGCATTTGTTCCAACGCTTCTGTAAATGGAATGTTGATATGCAGCTTTTTAAAGATCTCCAGGAACCGAGAAAACTACTTGTCCAATTTGTTCTTCTGAAGACGTTGAGGAAAAGGTGGAGGTGGAATGATTTGTTCTTTTTTCCTTTGCTTCTTTTTCCTCCATTTGTTGCTTTGTTTCTTTTGGAACTTCCTCAGCAGCTGTTTTGGCTCCAACATTTTTGTTGATTTCAGTGCCGCTTTTTAACATGATGGCATGACATTGTTCCTTCCTCATGTTTCTTGGATTTGGCTCTGTGTTGCTAGGAAGGGTATCTGGCGGTCTGTATCTCTGAGCATTTGCCAGTTGTCCAATTTGATTCTCCAGTGCTTTAATAGAAGCAGATTGACCTTGAATTAATGCTGCTTGGGATTGAAACATAGCATCATATCTTGCTGCTTGAGATTGAAACATAGTATCATATCTTGCTGCTTGAGAGTCATGTTTTGCTTTTATCTTTTTCAAGTGGGTCAACACTTCTGTTATTCCTGGTTCATTTGCCTGCTCCTGGATTTTGTTCTGTTGTTGGAATCCAGGTGGTGGATAGTTCTGCTGTTGGCCTGAATTGTTGCTCCATGATAAATTAGGATGATTCCTCCACCCTGGGTTGTAGGTGTTGGAATATGGATTGTTCCCTTGTTTGTTGAAATTGTTGACAAAATTCACCGTTTCTTCAAGTTGGTTTGACTCTGGTGCTCCTCCATATGGTGAACTTGTGGATCGAGTGGTAGAGTCTCCATGAATTTGCATATCTGATCTAGCTTGGTGTTGACTGTTGTATTGGCTCCACTTTCATAAATTCCTGCAATTCTTTGGATCATGCTCTTTTCTGTTAGCCACAAGGAATTGTTGTTGGCCATTTCTTCGATTAGGTCTCAGGCTTGATCTTCTCCTTTTTCCATCAAGGCTCGTCCAGCAGCAGCATCAATTGTGGTTCTCATTATTCCAGAAAGCCCATTATAAAATGTTTGGACTTGAAGCCATTTTGGAATCTCATGGTGATGACATATCCGGAGCAAATATTTATACCTTTCCCAAGCTTCGCAGAGGGATTCTGAATCTTGTTGTACAAACGATGTGATGTCATTCCTCAGTTTTCCGGTTCTGGCTGGCGGAAAGTACTTTGCAAGAAATTTGGTGGCTAAAGTGTTCCAAGTTGTTATTGAACCTGTCGGTAGTGAATGTAGCCAAGCTTTAGCTCTGTCATTCAAGGAGTATGAGAAAACACGCAATCTCATTGCTTCTTCAGCTTCTCGGTTGTAATTGAAAGTGCCGCAAACTTCTAGGAAGTTGCTGATGTGGGCATTGGGATCTTCAGTTGCATTCCCCCCAAACTGAACTGACTGCTGAATCATCTGAATGCATGTTTTGATGTCACCTGTATTTTCTGGTAAGGGAGGAAATACAATGCAAGAAATGAGTCTGTCAACCACCGGAATGGTTCTGTCTCGAATGAGAATTGGTGGTGCAACGTTCAAAGGTTCAGGTTCCATGTTGACTAAAGCTTCTTGGCCTTCTCGCCTTTCCCTTCTCAATTGTCTGATGGTTCTTTCAATTTTTGGGTCAAGCGGTTGAAGTTCAAAGCTTCTGGTTCGTCTCACGTAGTTTCTGAGAACCTGAAACACAAGAAAATAAAAACAATAATTAAAAAGAAATTAGATACAAGTAACGTATCTAACCCAAAAACTAATAGTGAAAGATAAATAAGTCCCCGTCAACGGTGCCAAAAGCTTCTGGTTCGTCTCATGTAGTTTCTGAGAACCTGAAACACAAGAAAATAAAAACAATAAGTAAAAAGAAATTAGATACAAGTAACGTATCTAACCCAAAAACTAATAGTGAAAGATAAATAAGTCCCCGGCAACGGTGCCAAAAACTTGACCGGCGTAAACACACACGTATAACGCAAGCGCACGTATCGTTCAAGTAGTATAAAAATATCGATCCCACGAGGACTTAATATCTAATCTATTAATTTTATGAGGTCAAATGATTACTAGTATCTAACAGGTTGTTTGATTGATTTGAAATGGTGACGATTCTAAATTTAAAAACAAGTAAATAAAATTGTTCGAAAGTAGGTTTTAAGAAAATTCAATATTAAAAACTATCTAGGGTTGTGATTTCTTCCAATATCATTTTAAAGATGAAGTGGTTATCTTAAAGTTGGGTAATAAATAGGTTTACTAACCTTGAACACTAAATTATGCAAAAGCCTATGTCGATGGTCAGACGCAAATACCCAGTTTAACCCAATTGAAACATATGTCTATGTCAACCAAATTATCTAGATTCATTAAGTTTAAGTTCCAATTATGGCTACTATGTCTATCCTGTAAGAAATCTATTAAAGGGTTATCTATCCTCAAGGAAAATCGTGGACTATTGAGTCTAAGGTCTTAAACTTAAAATCCATATGTTTAGTTCATTTTCAGTTTCCCAGTTCAATTTTATTATTGGCCAGTTACTGAAAAAAACATTAAGATTAAGACTCAATAAATAAATCTTTATATTACCCAAGCTATAATCTAACCCCTTATAAACCGGTGATATTGGATTTCATCACAACCCCAGATAACTGGCTTAGTTACGACACATATTTACGGGTAGTAAAAAAACTTAAATAAAATAAAAGACATAAAGTAAAATACTGAAAATCAAATTGCTGAAAAGTAAATGACGGGAAGTAAATTGCTGAAAAGTAAATTGCTGAAAAGTAAATTGCTGAAAAGTAAATTGCTGAAAAGTAAATTACTGAAAAGTAAAAACTGAAAATTAAAGAAAGAAAGTATTGTGCGTAAAAGTAAATTGCGGAAAGTAAAGACTAAAAAGTAAAGAAAAGAAAGTGCGAAAGCGGAAATTAATTACTGAAAGCTGTAAATAAACAAATAAGATACAATCTTCTTAGTATTCTTAAGGAATTCCTTAGAAGAAAGTATGAATTTTACAAATGAAATGGCTTGGTATTTATAGGCAAAATTTTGCCTCCATCAAATCATCCACCAAATCAATTATTAATTGCTCCACTAATTGCTCCACCAAATCCATTATTAATTGCTCCACTAATCTCTTATCATGTTTGGTGATGATTTGATAATTTTTATTATTTATTTATTAATTTATTTTTTGCTTTGAAAATGATTGAAAGTGACTTTAATAAATACACACAACACACTTTTTCATGGTTCATCAATTTCGGGCATGAAATCTTCCGAATTAGAAATTATTTTGTTCTTCAAAGTTGTAGATATTTGAGTCTTCTTTAATCTGGAGCTTGAATCAGCTCAATCCGATATCGGAGTAACAAGTTATGCCCAAATTATGACAGATGCACAAAATTGGAATTTCCAAAACTGTACTTCGTTAAAACGCCATTTCAAGTTTCCAATCTCCAAAATTAATATGTCAAGTCCAATTTTTACCCTTATTTGACCCATATTTCATCCTAAATGATTTCATTAAGTCCCAATATTATTTTATCTGCAAAATAAACTAAAACATATCAAAACGTTCATCAAACCCGAGAAACTAAACAAAATATTAAGTTAAAGGGGCGGTAAATATTGATATATTTTCCGCTCATCACATAAGCAATAGGTATAACCTTTAGGAGGGTTACACCTTAAACCAAATGGTGCACACACTTACACTATTCCATGCCTATAAATAAAGAGGCATTGAGTTCATCTCAAGGATCCA
Source organism: Zanthoxylum bungeanum (assembly GCA_019454045.1). NCBI lineage: Eukaryota > Viridiplantae > Streptophyta > Magnoliopsida > Sapindales > Rutaceae > Zanthoxylum > Zanthoxylum bungeanum. The sequence continues at coordinate 17,996 of SKCR01030931.1, forward strand.
AAAATTTCCCATATACATTCTCTACAAGTCTTAAACATATAAAGAGGTCTTGAGTTTTCATAAGTCAATGGAGTTTCCACCATTTGTCATTGTCTAAGTTCTTGTGAAATGAGTGTCCCTTCTACAAGAAGCATCCAAGTAATCCTGTGAGAACGTTAGCCACAAGACATCCGTAGAACACCGAGGCGGGGCTAATAAGTTCTTAAGGATAAGACAACTCGATTTGAATCCAGTTTTTATCATCTTCAATCTTTTACAGGTTTTTCTAAGTCTTATAGTTTATATTCTGGTTTGGTATGTTAGTATTAAATTTGCATGTTAATATGATTTAATAACACATAATATCCAACACAATATTGAGATGATGTGATTTTTAATTAACAATTATTGTGGGACAAAATCATTAAGTATCAAATATATCGGTCGATGGATGACAAATTGAGATATACCTGTAGAATATTATTAGTGGTGGTTTTTTGGTCCCCAATAAGTCAGAATCTCAAGAAAGGGTAAAATGAGTTTTACACTTGACAAGATAAAAGCTCAAGGTCCTTGTGAGGATGAGAGGTCAAACATAATGGCCCGAGCCCGAGGTGCAGAGAGGCAACCCAAGGCAGAACTAGAAGATTGGTTGGGAAACCGACCCGACCTGATAAGAAAGTATTAGACTCGACAGCGCTGAGATATTTGTGAAGATTGACTCGATGTGGTAATAAAAACATCATTTTACTTGTGTCTGTGGATGTAGGCTGAATCCATTCCGCTAAACCACGTTAAACCATATGTTTTATCTGTGTATTTTCTTATCTTTTGCTAAGTTTACATTTGGTCCCCAAACCAAACAAATTCACAGTTGAGGGAGGTTTGTTCGAGGAGAGGTTTTTCTCGAATTACCCCTGGAACGAAAAACAACTGTCAATAATTGGCGCCGTCTGTGGGGACCAGTATAAGAAGTAGCAAACACGTTGAGACGATGGCAGGAGACAATGACCATAGATATTCAGAGGCTTCGACGACGGAGTGGGTGGAGGAAATAGAAGAAACCATACGAAATGAGAGAAAACATGCGCGAAAGGAAATGGAAGCAACCCAAACATTCATGAAGGCTAGGATGGAGAAAATAGAAAATTTTGAAAAGAAGGCGGGGGAGAGGGGAGAAGCAGGCCCCAACTAGAAAAAAAGAAGAAATAACAAGAGGTAAAATGACCGCTGGAGTAGATGAAGATGGTGAAAACGGGAAGATGAGTACCCATAGAATGAGATCTGTAGTCATTGTCGGAGCCATATCGGCGGGAGAGCTGTGGGAAGAAGATGAAGGCATACAAACTTCAGAATCCTCCAGCAACAGTCTGTGTTTTGCAAAAAGTGGCCAGTAACAACACTCGGGGGAGGGGCATGAAGTTCCTAGTTATGTAAGACATCATACTCGAAGTGGAAGACGCCGGAAAACCCATGGTTGGGAACATGACAGTTAAAAGAACCAGATGAGGAGTTGGATTCAGAAGGAGATGAGGAAGTGGGAGGAAAGTATAAAAGACAGACCAATGGGTGACCAAGACATTGAGACAACTTCCACTTTCACGAAGGAAGTAATGATGATGAAGTTTCCCAGGAGATTCACTATGCCCTCCATGGATGTTTACAAATACAGCACGGACCCTAAGTCTCATGTTGAGAAGTTCATTTTATTGATGGAAATTCAGGGAATGGTCAGAGAGACCATCTGCAATGTGTTCTCTTTAACCTTGTGCTGGTCAGCTAGCCTATGGTTCCGGAACTTGACCACGGGGTGTATCAACAGTTTTGCGCAGTTGAGGAGATCCTTTTGTGGGGCACTTCAAATGGGTGTGTATGCCAAGGAAGACGATGAGGTCATTGCATTTGATGAAGCATGGAGACGACGAGTCTTTGAAAATCTTTGTCGATAGATATCACAGCATGGTGTTAGAGGTCGGGGCGTATGAGTCCTTGGAGGCACTGGAAAGTTTCAAATGGGCCCTCAAGATCGGGAGGTTATGGTCTCATTTGAGGATCTATGGGATACTGGACTATGTCGTGACCTTAGAACTGGCGAGGAAATTTGTGCTAATGGAGGGAGAGGAGAAGATTGTCCAATGAGTGGGAACCCAGATGACCAATATATTTAGGCCTGGAAAATCAGCGGGATTTGGAAATGGTCTTGAGGAGACCGATCCCGAGGCAGAAGTAGTTAAGGCCGATACTTCAGAATAATCCAATGCAAGAAAGAATACCACCCGCCCAGGTCAACCATGTCGCTAGAGGACAATATACACCCCATGAACAAAACCTCTGGCCCAAATAGTTTGAGAAATCCAGGATAAATGTTTATTGACTGAGCCCGACCCGAGGAATTTCCAAATGAGAAGAGAAACAACAAAGCTTATTGTGTGCATCATAATACAAGGAGACACACCACAGAACAATGTAGAGACCTACGGGAGAAGATGAAAGACTTGGTAAAGAACGAATATCTGAACGAGTGCATAGACCAAGCGGATAGGAAGGCCGAACAATGCTGATAGAGACAGTCATCAGACCAGGAACCTGTCATCTGGAGCAACTGGACGGTACCCGGCCCCAAAGGCCGTGGAGTCCTCAGATGCTGAGGGGATATTTTCAATTGAGCCTCTATTAAAATGACATTTGAGGAGTTGTAAGATCGGCAGTAGATCCCCAGACTAAATATGTCTTTCATTTTTAAAATAAAAAACTTATTCACTTATGCTTGTTTCTTGTGAGATACTCGGGGTCGAGATATATGAAGGGGCGAAGGACATGCGGGAAAGGTGCGAAACCTGTAGTATACCAATCACCTCAGGCTGGATCGTCAACACCCAATGACTTGCAAATTTAGGGAGCTTGAGCGTATGGGCCTCCATGGCGTTTGTAACCTCTGGTATGCCGAGCACTGAGAGGGAGATTGCCCCTATAATACTGGCCATCCCATTTTATAGTCTCGGGTTTTACGAACACGGGGAGAGAGATTACCCTCGTAGTACTAGTCATCCCATTTTGTAACCTCGGTTATGCCGAGAACGAGGAGGGTGATTGCCCCTAGCACTGGCCATCCCATTTTGTAGCCTCAGGTATGCCGAGCACGGGGAGTGAGATTACCCCCGTAGCACTGGCCATTCCATTTTTAGCATCAGGTATGCCAAGCACGGGGAGGGAGATTGCCCATGTAGCACTGGTTATCCCAGTTTTTAGCCTCGGGTAATGCCGAGCACGAGGAGGGAGATTGCCTCCGTAGGACTGGCCATCCCATTTTGTAGTCTCGAGTATGCCAAACACGGGGAATGAGATTGCCTCCATAGAACTGGCCAACTCATTTTATAACCTCGGGTATGTCGTGCACGAGGAGGGAGATTGCCCTTCGTAGCACTAGCCATCCCATTTTGTAGCATCGGGTATACCGATCACGGGAGAGAGAATGCCTTCATGACACTATTCATCCCATTTTGAATCCATATGAGTATAGCACGGGATGGCCTGAGGGTCTCCGTAGCATTTGTAGACTCGGGGCTTACCTAGCATGGGGAGATCCCCATTGCATTTTCCACCCCCCGATCCGTAGCTCGGTTTTTCGTGATGTTGAAATATAAGGTTCAAAATTATTATTTTGGGCGGTATGAGACAAACGATGTCTCAGGTTCCCTTATTATTTCTTTTGGGTCTGTATGTGGTATATATTAAGTCACCATAGTTTTGTTTGTCTTGTTTTTTATCTTGATTTTATTTTTGGTGGATGACCCGAAGTGGGATGCTATTTCCGGTGTCCATGGTGATTTCTGAAGGTTGAAAATCTTCTCTCGCGGTTAAGTCCTGGAAATAAGTTTGATGGCTCGGGTATGTTTTCGTACCGCCAAGGTCGTTGTGTGTTTGATGGCTTGAGTATGCTTTCGTACCACTGAGGTTGTGGTAGTCTGATGGCTCAGGTCTGCTTCTTACTGCCGAGGCGATGGTAGTCTGATGTCTCGGGTCTGCTTTCTTACTGCCGAGGCGATGGTAGTCTGATGTCTCGGGTCTAATTTCGTACCGTCGAGGCCTTGGTAGTCTAATGGCTCGGGTCTGCTTTCATACCGCTGAGGCCGTAGTGTTTTGATGGCTCGGGTCTGCTTTCGTACCGCCGAGGACGTGGTGTGTTTGACGGCTCGGGTATGTTTTCGTGCCGCCAAGGTCGTGGTAGTTTGATGGCTCCGGTCTGTTTTGGTACCATCGAGGCCGTGGTAGTTTGATTGTTCAAGTCTGCTTTCATACCGCCGATGTCGTGGTAGCTTGATGGCTCAGGTTTGCTTTCGTACCGTCGAGGCCATGGTGTGAATTAATGGCTCGGGGATGCATTCATTCCGCCGAGGCCATATTTGAAATAGAGTTCATTCCCTTGCGGCCAAGTGACTTAGATGGCTTGGGGTCGATCTTTACCCCAATATCTCTCTTTGTTAGATCGGCTCGGGGTCATGTTACGTCCCACCGAGGCCTTATTATCTTCGTTGGCATGGGGTTGAGTTTCTCCCTCATGCTCGAGTGTTGATGGAACGAGGGGGAACATCCTTCGTGGCCGATTTATTATTATCAGCTTGGGGCAGGGTTACGTCCTGCCAATGCCCTTTTTGTTGTGTGATAGCTCGAGGTGAGCTTCCCTTATGCCCCATGTTTTGTTTTGGCAGATTTTTATAGATCAACCTCTTCCGAGATCGCAGTATGTCAATAGCATGCTGTTAGGGTTGGTGCTCGGAGTGCCAATCCGGATCGTATTTATATTCGATTCATGAATACGAGCAATTTCATTTTCCATAATATTATTTATTTAATGGTAGCACCTCTTGTCTTTTATACACATATTCGATCTAATTACGATTAGATATCTAATTATGATTAGATTGAAACTAAATCTGATTTAGTAATACGTTTATATTAGACAAAGACCCTGGGATTTACAATATAGTGCGCAGTTACAACATAGTTTGTAATTGACATTGGGAAGCGCATTATAAGATGTATATCCTTAAATGGTCAAGATTTACTAACACGGGTCGGTTAGTAAAATCCGCTGAGACTAGTACATGTCGTATATCGTGACTTGATCCGATGGTTTATCCCAATGAACAATGAGTCTCGGGAGACTCGTATAGACATGTAGGTGTTTATCCCAATGACGTGACTGCCATCAAGGTTCATGGGGATAAAACATCAGACCAAGTCACGATACGACATGTACTGGTCTCAGCAGATTTTACTAACCGCCCCGTGTTAGTAAATCTTGACCAGGAATTTTATTTAAGGATATACATTTTATAGTGCGTTTCCCATTGTCAATTACAAATTACGTTTTAACTGTGCACTACGTTGTAAATCCTAGGGTCTTTGTCTATTATACATGTATCACTAAATCAGATTTAGTTTCAATCTAATCGTAATTGGATATCTAGTCGCAATTAGCTCGAATATGTGTATAAAAGATAAGAGGTGCTACCATTAAATAAGTAATATTATGGAAAAATAATTGTTTGTATTTATGAATCGGACATAAATACGATCCGGATTGACACTCTGAGCACCAACCCTAACAGGAACAATTGTCGAAAATGGTTTCGGAGTTGAAATAAGCGAAAACGGTAAAAAATGACGTTACCCCGGGTGACTTTTTAGTCAACCAGGTGATGGCTGCTCAAACAGCTAATTTGTCACTGTTCGGGCAACCCATGAACTGCCTTAATATTATTGGGGCTGACCTGGGCAGTCCCTGTATGTGTTGGGTGGTCGGTTCGGTCAAAAATACGTTTTGCTTCATTTTACCGAAAAATATTTCCATAAAAGTTTCACGACGTTTGTTATATATTTATGTCGTTATTTGATATCAAATAAATGTGTTTAGATGAAATATGAATGAATTATTCATATTAGATATTGAATAATCTATTCAGTAATTTTAAAAATTTTAAAATTACGATTTTTCCCGAACAGCGCATCCGCCACGCCCTTCGCCTAAAACCCCAACACATGCATCTGCGCGAGGTGGCATAAGTTAGGCTTCATTGAGCAAAGCCAAAATGATGAACCGACTAGAGTTAGTTCAAGTCAAATTATTTTGTCCGAGAAAGGCTTGGAAGAGACGACCAACTATGAATCAGACACTGAGATACATGATCAAGGTTTTGAACCTGACGGTGATTTTCACAAGAAGCAATGAAGCTTGCAGTTTTGATACCCTTTATGAGGTAGGGCGCACTTGAGATTATAGGCTTGATCGAGATTTGAACATCAGCATGATAAAGAAGTTGTTTCTTCAAAAATATTCCAATTATTGAAAAGGTACCACGAGACATCAGGTTGAAGCAATGTGAGGTGCCCATGAAAGTATCAGTCAGAAAACGTCAGATCAGTTTCCGGCTTCGTGCACCACCATCATTTTTTAGTTTCCGACACCAAGTTGTTAGGGCAGTTGTGGAACCTTTAGGGTCGGATCGGTGCCCCGAGCAGCGGAAATGGGTCTAACCCATGGATATCAAGTATGGATGTAATTTTAAAATTATTTAATGAAAAACTACATTCCATTATGAGTGTATAGGTAAAAACCGGGACTGAAACGGAGTCCGGAAGCTCCCAAACGAAGCAAAACAAAATCAGTGTGCAAGAGGTACAGCGCTACAGTGCGTGCTACAGTGAGCGCGCACTGCGCGCGTTTACAGTGCATGCTACAGTGCGCGCGGCACTGTAGCGCGCAGCTCTCTATCTTTTTTTTTTTATTTTATTTGAATGTTTTAAGTTGCAGCTCTCATTCCAGAGAGCTGCAACATTAGGGTCTATTACCCTAATAATATCCGGTCTATCCTAAACACTTCAAAAACACTCAAAATTAATTTTTAATTTCAAAACCAACATAAACACATGTTATAGAATAAAAATCTAGTTTTTCAAAATATTAAATATTTTTCCAAAAACATAAATTTATTCTAAATACGCATTTGCGTAAATTTTGAATACAATACACAAACCATTTTAGAATCCAAATACGAAATGTCCCGTGAACAATTCTAGTCCACCTAAAGGTGGTCAAGTGAATCTAGAATGGTAGCCATAGCTCTAAGCATTAATCTAGAGTTCCAAACTCTAATTAATTATTCCATGTCCAACATGAATATTTTGACCTAATTACAAGCATGTTGTGTTTATACTTCTAAAGTATCCTAACATAATTAATTAGCCTTATTCAACATTAAGCTATGTGATCATGCATCTAATACACAAATAAACATAGCTTTGGAGAAGATCAAACATTACCTTGTAAGCTTGATGCAAGATCCAATCTACTTCTCCTTGTTGAAATTGTTGGAGAATCTCCAAGGTGTGCAAGCTTGACTTCAAGATCCAATATTGTTTCCAATGCTTCCAAGCTTCACTTCAAGATCCAATCTTGATTTCTCCTAGATGAAATGTTTTAGAGACCTCACAAGCTTCTCTAAACACTTCTCTAATTTAGGCTAATCTCTCAATAATTTGCTTATACTTGTAATTGAACTTGCTAATTAAAACATTCCTAAAGCTTGCTATTTATAGCAAAACTTAGGCAATTTTTAATCAATAAATGTCTTATCAAATATTAGGTATGCTTAATTAAATTCATCCAAATATTCATAATTAGGTGTGACTAATCCCATTTTACCACTTTGATTTAAATAAATTAAATCAAGACAATATTTACTTAATGGATTAGTTCAATGTCTACCACTTTGATTTAATCCAATTAAATCAAGACATATAGATTTACACCAATTAATACAAATTTGGAATTACCAAAATATCCTCAAATGGTAGAAATATTTATGAATTTACAATTAAGCCCTTTGTGTAATTTTGAATTAATCCAATTAATCCAAATAGGTCAAAGTAAATAATCAATGTTATCTAATAACACTTGATTATCTTGGTTGATAATTATAATATCGAATATTATATTTTATCAAAATTAATCGGCTACCCAAGTGCTCAACGAGTACACTTCATATTTGGACTCTCTAAGTTCAGACACGTTCGTCATATAAGCCTAGCTAATATGTACGCAATTCGGCCACCTCTGAATTCGCGAAGAACACAAACGACATTTCTGAACTATACAAATCGAGGTTATCACATATGTTTAACAATCCCTCCGTCGTAGGCTATCCGAGTTGTGCTTAGGAAACATAGAATATACCGTCAAGTTTCCGAGGCGCACATCTCATGTCGACATGTCCACGATTCTTCATAAATGATGCGATCCACCCTAAGTGATCGACTTTGGCCAAAGATTTAAGAATCGTGACTTTACTAACATGGATACCTAAACCCCTTATGGTACACATACGGGCCGACGGATCCTATCTTGCTTCGCACTTGATTACTGTGTGCATCGGTCCACACCCAACGAACATCTAGAGGCCAGACCATGAAAGGTTTCTGACATACATGGCATCTAAGTGTGGAGGATCTCACACAAAATCAATGCTATCCTATAGTCAAATGATTACATATGCTACTCGACTCGAGGAGATTCCTATTGACGGTGGTGTGTACTTCCAACTATTAGGAATCACATGTGAGTCATTCAGTATTCGCTCCGACGAATACCCACATGTCTATACGAGTTTCCAATACTCATGGTACATCGCGTTAAACCATCGGAACTCCAATTCCAGTATACGACATGTGCTAGTCTTATAGGTTATAGGAATTCGACCGTATTCCAAAACCAACGACTATGAATATTTATTTTAAGAATAGTTTACACCTAGTGTCAAAACTATTCTAAGGTCGATGTCATTCTTAGCATATCGATACATCAATTAATATGCGTAATAACAATACCATTAATAGGGTATGAAATGAAAAATATAGTTATTTTATTAATAAATAATAAAATGTACAAATCGGATAGGCACTCCAAGCACCAACTCCATCACAAGTCACTTACTCGTTGATATCGAGAACTAGGGACAGATGTTGATGGTGGTTTTTCGGCCCCAAGAAGTCAGAATCCCAAGGGTAAAATGCGTTTGACACTTGACAAGATAAAAACACAAGGTCCTTGTGATGATGAGAGGTCAAACAGAGGGGCCCGAGCCCAAGGTGCAGAGAGGCAACCCGAAGCAGAACTAGAAGATTGGTTTTGAAACCGACTCGACCTGATAAGAAAGTATCAGACTCGACAGCACTGGAACATTTGTGAAGATTGACCCGAGATGGTAATAAAAATGTCATTTTACTTGTGTCTGTGGACGTAGGCTAGATCCATTCTGCCGAACCCCGTTAAACCCTCTGTTTTGTCTGTTTGTTTTCTTATCTTTTGCTAAGTTTGTATTTGGTCCTCAAACCAAATAAATTCACAGTTGATGGAGGTTTGTTCGAGGAGTGGTTTTTCCCGAATTATCCCTAGAACGAAAAACAGCCGTCAACAAATATTGTTGGGGAATACAGTAGGGAATTTAGTTTTGAAGTGTGTGTGATATTTTCTTAAAGCAATATTTGTCCCCACTAAATTTTGTAATGGTTGCAGGACAAATATACTCTAGGATACAACAAAACTTAGAGATGCGACACAACACTTGTTGAATCTCTACTTGAGAACTTTTAATATGAAAATTGTTATTATTAATGAATCATTTTCGTGCTTTATATATAGACAACTCAGATTTACCTCCAAAAGATCTACTTTTTAGTCATGTTTTTCTGAATCAGTGTCTCATTGTCGCGCCAATATACACGGGCTTCATATTGTCACGACAATATAAGTTAAAGAGTCTATTTGTATAAGCATCTCATTGTCGCGACAATATTAGTTAGAACTCATCTTTATGTTTCTGACTCTCATTGTCGCGCCAATGATTACTCATTGTCGTGATAATATAAGATAAAATGTCTTTTTCGTTCCAAAAGACATGAAACCCACGATCTGACCGGGCTGGTCGATCCCCGATGCGTCAGCGTAGGACAATTACCAAACTAACATGTCATATCATATAACATCTTACATTGATAAATTAACCATTCACACACACACCATATATAATATTAAATAAGTTTAAGAGATGGACTATAAATATATAAAATCCTTTAATGATTGTGACAAACTAGTGTACATTACACATCATAGAAAATTAAATTGATTAATACAAAATAAAATTGAATTATTTTAGCTGCAATTTATATTTAATCTCAGGATCTCTTTAGTGACACACATTTTTCTTATTTATTTATTTATTGCTTGTTTAAAATGGTAACTTTTTAATTATATTTTCAAATGTTAGATTTTGATTAAGTTATAACCAATAATCTATTACTTTAAAATTACGTACAAAAAAATATTTTTTTTAAAAAAAATCGTGTTAATGTCATGTTAATAAATTATTCTTTATTGTATAACCAATAAAAACAACACTAAACTAGATTTTACCTATGCATGCATACTGTTCGGTTATGGTTGAATCGTATTTTTATTTAATTTTTTAAAAAATATTATAAATAATTTAAAATTTTATTAAAAAATATAACCATAAATCCGGCTGAACCAGATTTGTTACGGTTGAATCGTAAATCTGGTTCAATCATCGGTTGAAAATGCATCAACCGCAATCGAAACGGACTCATCCGATTTGGTTGCGATTTACGATCCGGTTTGTTAAAGATTCGATTAGTCAATAATTTTAGTTACGATTTGAAACCTGACCGGCGTAATCACACGCGTATAACGCAAGCGCACGTATCGTTCAAGTAGTATAAAAATATCGATCCCACGAGGACTAATTCCTACTGTTGTTATTAATTATTGATACTATTTATTTACAGGTATCTAATTGAGAGAGAAGAGAATGATCACTTGATTGTTTGGTTGATTGTGGATTTTCTAAATAAAAACACAAAAGAAAATACTAAGGAAAATAACAAAAGACATAAAATATCTAGGGTTGTGACTCCACACAACATTATTCTAAAGATGAATTGATTCTCTTATATATGTGTAATAAATTAATTTGCTAACCTGAAACACAAAATTTTGCAAAAGCCTCTTCCGATGGTCAGATGTAAATACCCAAATAACTCAATTAATCATATGTCTATGTTAACCAAGTTACCTGAATTCATTAAGTTCAAGTTCCAATTATGACTACCCCCGCCCGACAGGTATATTCCTATCATGTAAGGAAATCCATTAAAGAGTTATTTATCCTCAATGAAGATCGTGATCTATTGAATCTAAGGCTGAAACCCAAAATCCATTTTCCAAGTTCATTTTAAGTTTACCACATCATTCTTATTGGTGATCAGACAACAAGAAGTATTAAGCTTAAGATTCAATAAATAAACTAAAGAATTACCCAATATATAATTAAATCAATTATTAAATATGTGAATATTGTGTTTCATCACTTCCCTATAATAACAATAAAATATTATGGGTTAGGGGATTCACCTTTACTAATTCTAATTTAGAAATCTCTCTTATTATAATATAGAAATTATCAGTGATATTACCAACCGACCATATAGGCGGTATCCTGATTAAGTCAGATTTTCAATTAAGTCCAACTGACCATAAAGGCAGTGTTATCATTTGTCCATAAACCAGCCATATAGGCGGTAATTATTTGTCACCTAAAGACCGACCATATATGCGGTGTCACATTATATCAAATAAATAAAATCAGCCATTAAGGCGATAATCCTTTAATTTAAATTATAATTTCCAAATTATAATTAAGGGAAATTGATCTAAACTAAAATAATAAAAATTTCACCATTCCCCCAGCGGAAATCTAACAACAAAACATAAAAGAAAAGTAAAGTAAAGAAACTACTACTATTACTGAAAATAAAAATACATAATTTAAATTACAAAAAAAAAACAAACAAGATGCAATCCTTAAATTCCTTACAAAAACCTAAGGAAAGCATGAGAATTACAAATGAAATGACTTGGTATTTATAGAAAAATCTAAAGGCTTCCACCAATTGCTCCACCAAACATGGCATCAAACATGGCACCAAACACGGCACCAAATCCTCCACCAAACATGCAAGCATGTTTGGTGGAAGTTTGACAATTTTTATTATTTATTTATTTGCTTTGAAAATGATTTTAATAATTACACATAACACACTTCCGGATGTTTCATCAATTGCGGTCATGAAATATTCAGAATTCGAAATATTTTGTTCTTCAAAGTTGTAGATCTTTGAGTCTTCTTTAATCTGAGACTTGAATCACCTTAATCCGATATTGGAGTAAAAACTTATGGCCAAAATACTATAATTGCGCAAAACTAAAATTTCCGAAAATGTATTTCGTTAGGACGCTCTTTCAAGTTTCAAATCTCCAAAATCAAAATATCAAGTCCAGTTTTTACCATTATTTGACCCATATTTCGTTCTAAATGATTTCATTAAGTCCCAATTTTATTTTATCTATAAAATAAACTAAAACACATCAAAATGTTCATCAGACCCGAGAAACTAAACAAAATATTAAGTGATTTTTTGACCCACATTCTGCTCACCAAACCCTCAGCTGTGTACATATTTAATTTTACCCATTTTCCTTTTTTTGGGTTCAATGTCTTCTCCTCATTGGGATAAGTAACATTTTCCATTTCCTAATAAAAGATTGAATTAATTATTACATATAACTATTTAAAAAAATGATTTTTTGATTCGGTGTTTTAAAAAAAAAAAATAGATATTCATTAGATAAAATTAAAGCAAATTGCATACAGACACTGGAATTTCCTCCAGTCATATAACACAGCTCGGGTTAGAGATGGCATATTTAGCTAATCTATGAGTTTTCTCATTACACACTCTTAACACATGGTTGACTTGAAGTTGATTTTCCCCAGCTACAAGTTCTTGAATCCCAGCAATCAACAAATTTATTTCCTTCAGGTTGTTTTCTAGGCCATTGACGATATTAACCACGTTTCTGAAGTCAGACTCCACCATTAGCGGCATCAATCTAGCTTCATTTGCTAATCTAATGCCAAAAAACATAGCTTCTACTTCTTCATATTCAACATCCCCACTGAATATTGTGTTTTGAATTCCTGCGACCATTATCCACCTTCTTAATTTCGGACTATGGTTCCCAGTCCAGCTTTTTTCTGAGCAATATTTGTTGCTGCATCAATATTCAACTTGAAAAAATCTTTTGGATGAAGTTTCCAAGCGACTGGGGTTAAGTGTCTAGTGCTTCCAAAAATATTTTCTGAATTGTTAGCTCCTTGGTAATCTAC
>SKCR01030932.1:0-31151 GCA_019454045.1 Zanthoxylum bungeanum
GTCTAACAAATAACAATCAAAATCAACCTTTTACCTGTTGCCATGGTAAATCCATTTTGAAGATGCTTGTTGATAACTGCGTGTTTCATTTATGAATGTGTCAGTTATAGATCAAAATCGCTTCCTCCTGAAAAGGAAACCTTTTGAGAATGTTTACAACATCCTGACGATTTTGTATAACGAACAAACGAGGTTTGCGGGTTATTCGATCCATGTTTGGATTAATGCAAGCATAAGGTTCTTGGAACTGTCATTTTGAAATAATCATAATGGTTTATGATTTGAATCAAAACGAAATAATTCTTGTGTATATAAGGAGGTTAGTGGGAGAGCGCACTGACAGTTAAATTCCCATATAGCAATTGAATGAAAGCTTGGCTTTCAATAGAAATTCTCCGTAGAATTCTGGGGAGTAACAACCTTTATTCAATGAATAAAGATCTACTGGGATAGATTTGGAGTTGTTAACACTCTCTGGAAATTGTACATTTAAAATGTACTTGTATTGGTCTCTCATACGCCTCGAGCATATGGAGTCACGATCAGGTCAATCCAAGTGATAGTCACTGGATTGAAGTTAAGAACATCTGTTAGTATCTCAGAGAACTAAAGATGCTATCTTAAACTGTGGAGAAGAGAACTTGAAGTGACTGGGATCACTGCTGCAAGTTTCCAAACAATTAAATACTACGGTACTATAAAAGTTTGAACACTGAGACAGTGAGCTGGAAATATTCCGAGCAAGATAACTGTTGCCGAATAAACAACAAATGCGGATTATTGCTGCAGCTGAGTGATGAGTGGTATTTATATCACTATTTCCCACTCATTTGACCTAATGTTTTGTATTGTTTCTCGAGTTTTATGAACGTTTTGATGTGTTTTGTTGTTATTTTGCAGATAAATAAAGTTTGGACAGCACTGGAGGCAATTTGGGGCAAAACTGGACAAAAATGCACCAACTGGAAAATTTCAGTCTTCAGCGCGTCGCGACGCTGGAGCCTTGCGCGCCGCGACGCACAGCGTGCACCGGAGATGCTAAAATGCGCCCTGGTCAACGGGTCAACAAGTTGAAAAGTTTGACTTTGCTAACATGCGCCTGCCACGTGTCACCATCACAACGGAGATGCTAACATGCGCCGTGCCACGTGTCAAGATCTCATTGCTTGGCCGGCCACCGCCATTACGTGTCATGCCACGTGTCGCCACGTCAGCGTCCACATCAGCAGCCACGTCAGCAAGTCAACCGAGTCAACGAGCCACGTCATCATCAGCAAATCACAGCGCGCCACGTGTCAAGCTCTCATTCGTCCGACGGCCGCCGCCCCACGTGTCATGCCACGTGTCGCCACATCAGCACGATGACGTAAGCAATGACGTCATGAACAGTAGACACGTCAGCATGACGTAAGCGATGACGTCATGAACAGTGCCAAGTCAACGGTCAAATCTAAGTCAACCAACCAGCGCGTGACACGTGTCACTGTAGCGCGCGGCGCGACGCTCGCCCAGCGTCGCGACGCGAGAACCCCATCCGCGCCTATAAATAGAGGGCGAGATTTCAGAATTCAGTGTCCAATCCTCTCTCTTCAATTCCTTCTAAAGAGAGTTTCTCTCTCTAAAAGTCTTTAGTTTTTACTTTTTTTTACTTTTGTAAATAATTTTTAATTACTTTTTGTAATAGTATTAGTAATTTATTTTTACTATTTACTTTCTTTTGCAGTTTTTACTATTTACTATTTACTTTTTACAGTTTTTACTATTTACTTTTTACTTTTTACAGTTTTTACTATTTATCGTGATGCGGTAATTTCCTTATGTTCGGGTGAAAGGTAATTTCTTTTACTATTACTATTTAGATTAATCTCCCTTAAAATAATATATTTACTATTTAAATTGGACTTAATCAGGATACCGCCAGATTGGTCGGTGAATAATAAAACATATATTCCGCCTTTATGGCTGGTTATTTTGGTTCCGCCTTTATGGCTGGTTATTTTGGTTCCGCCTTTATGGCTGGTTATTTTGGTTCCGCCTTTATGGCTGGTAATAATCACAAGTTTATATATTATTTTAATGGGAGATATCTAAATAAGTAGTAGTAGAATTAATTCCTTTTACCTTAACATTTTATTTTACTTTTCAGTATTTTTATTTTATGTCTTTTATTTTTATGTTTTTATTAGTCCTAGTTATGTGTTAGTTAACTAGGGGTTGTGATGACTTTTAATATCAATAGTTTATAAGGGATTATTTTATAGTTTGGATAATTAATAAGTTTACTTATTAAGTCTTAAGCTTAAAGCTTCTTATTGTCTGATCACCAATAAGATTGATATGGTAAATCTAAAATGAACTAGACATAGGGATTTTAGGTTTCAGCCTTAGACTTAATAGCCCACGATCTTCCTTGAGGATAGATAACCCTTTAATAGATTTCCTTACAGGATAGGAATATACCTGTAGGGCGGGGGTAGCCCTAATTGGAACTTAGACTTAATGAATCCAGGTAATGTGGTTGACATAGGAATATGGTTCAATTGGGTTATACTGGGTATTTGTAGTTGACCATCGGAAGAGGCTTTTACATAATTTAGTGTTCCAGGTTAGTAAACAGATTTATTACACAAACATAAAATAATCACTTCATCTTTTAAATGATATTAAAAGAATTCACAACCTTATATCTTTTTATCTTTTATTTTCCTTAGTATTTTCTTTTATCTTTTTATTTATTTATTTAGCAAATCTTCAATCAACCAAATCAATCAAGCAATCAATTCCATTCTCCTCTTTAATTAGATATTTGTAATTAAATAGATTCAATAATTAATAACAACAGTAGGAATTAAGTCCTCGTGGGATCGATATTTTATACTACTTGAACGATACGTGCGCTTGCGTTATACGTGTGTTTACGCCGGTCAAGTTTTTGGCGCCGTTGCCGGGGACTTATATTTCTTGAGTTGTTAATTTTGAAGCTATCTAATTTACTTGTATCTAATTTTCTTTATTTTTATCTGTAAATTTTATTTCTTTTTCTTTTGATTTCAGGTGACTTAAAATGGAACACTACTGGGAGATTGAAGACTACGTGCTTTACAAGAAGATACACCCCAAATCTGGGAGCAACAGTCCGGTTTTCTGTGGCCTGTTGAACAGCCCAATGATTATCACTGGATGCCAGAACCAAGCAATGCTACATTTGTTCATCAGAACGAAATGGGGAGATGTGTGATTTGTGACAGTAACCACCCGAGCGATCAATGTATATATCGATCAGAGTGGGAGAATTTCTGGAGGCAATCATGCAATGAAGAGCCATCACATTTCACAGAGCCACATTTTCCATCTTATCCACCATCTACCTTTGATCTTCATCAACAACCAGAACCATCCGAGGAAGATCAGTGGATTCACATGTTCAAGGAACAAGCAGCTCAATTTGATGCACAATTTCAGAGTAACACAGAATCCATACAGAGAATGACAGATCAGATCAGACAATTCACAGAAAACCAGAACTACATACCTCAAGAATCAGTTCCAGATGACACTGATGAAGCCTTCAATTACCAATCATTTCACAATGACATTTCAACAGAGGAGGAGGCTGAGCAGTATCAACAACCAGAGGTATCAGTTCAGGAACCCGAACCAGCAAAGTCTCGATTTGATTTTTATTATTCCGACTCTGACGAGGAGGAAGCTGATCCATTTATACCAACTGCACCAACAACGGAGGATCAAACTTTCAAGCCTCAAAATGAAGATCTTGGAGAATGCTTTGCACAAATGTTTGATGAAGATCTACCTGAGCCAATCATTTCACCCAGATCAGAGGATGAAGACCTAAAATCTGACATTTCTTTTCATCCTCAGGTTGAAAATTTTGAAACATGTATTTCACAAATGACAGATGAAGAGCTGAATATGGAAATTTTCAAATACATCTGCGAAGAAAAGGTGGAACAAGAAGCAGAACAAATGAAGGATCAAATGTCTGACCTTAATAAAGATCCAGAGCATTCAGGAAAAACATCGCTGTGTTGGGGAGTACAAATCAAAGAGATCACCCAGAAGCTTGACAGAATGGAACATCCATTCCAAGTCAAACACCATACGAGACCTCCTGATTTTCTTTCTTTCTTTTCAGGAACCACTGGAGTAACAAAAGTTAAAAAGGTGACACAAGCAATGAAAAAGACAAAATTCTTTTTGCCACTTTACCGTTGGAAGAGACCCTTCAAAAGCAACGCTCACGGGATTGTCCTTAATCGGACATCCAAGACAACATTGAAACCTCCTTAACAGATGAATTTCATTCACGTCTGGCTGAAGACGAAAAATTCAGCGCTAGCAGGGAGGCAACCCATGCAATTTGTTGTAATTTATTTTTTTATATTTTGTGAACTTTTTAATTTTGTGTGTTATTTTTGTAGGGAAAGGCACAAACGAAGCATTTTAAGACAGAAGGAATTGTGTTTGGCAAGCAAAGATGAGAAACAATTCATTAACGATGGCTGAATAAAGAATGAAATCTTGAGACTCATTCTAATGAATTTATACTAAACGAGTGGCGTATTGCGTACACAATTCCGTTGCCTTAATTATTGCTTTGATTCGCTTTTCTGTTGTAATTATATTTATTTTCGTAGACAGGATCCAGACTTTTTGACCTTTCACGATTTCTTTCGTTGTTTAGCTAACAAACGTCCTCTGGAAGATACTTCTGCTATTATTACTCACCCTTTTTCAGGTACTATAAATTCAGCCCGTCATTGCACTTTTGAAGGCATCCTAATTTGAAAAAGAAATACATGAAAAATGGAAGCCACTTCAAGAAGACGAGTTGAAAACATTTGTGTGTTTTGCGGTAGTACTGTTGGTACTAAACCACAATACATAGAAGCAGCACGGGAATTGGGTCGAGTCTTAGCCGCAAGGAATATGCATTTAATATATGGCGGAGGCAATCTCGGACTTATGGGGATCGTTTCAAAAGCTGTACAGGAAGGAGGCAGTCACGTTTTGGGAATCGTCCCAAAACCCTTGGCAGAGGCAAATCTCATTGGATCATCAAACGGAGAGGAACTGATTGTATCAGGTATGTCTGAACGTTTGGTAGAAATGATTAACCGTGCTGATGCTTTTATTGCTTTGCCAGGTGGATTGGGTACATTGGAGGAAATTTTTATAGTTCTATCTTGGGCGAACCTGAACATACACCAGAAACCAATTGGACTACTCAACGTTGATGGATTTTATGATTTTCTTTGTGTGTTTCTTGATGATGCTCGGAGAAATGGGTTCGTGTCAAAACCTATGAAAGACCTCCTCTTCACTGCCAGACTTGCTCCGGATCTAATAGACCAACTCATAGCCTATGAACCACAAGTTGACCCTATCCTATCAAAGATAAATTGGTCTGAGGACGATCGTGGTAAGAGGCGTCGAATTAATCTGGATCTTAACCTTTAATTTCCTTTAGATTTCAGCTAACCAGGTACAACCTTCTAACTCTCCTTTTACTGTTTAAGACATTGGGGACAATGTCTCATTTAGGTTTGGGGGAGGGATTTAGTTGATTAGTACCTTGTTTTTAGTTTGTATGTTGTTTTTATTTTTAGTTCAAAATTTTTCGAAAAATACAAAAAAATTGAAAAATTTTCAAAAATTACAAAAATATTTTGCATTTTTATGTTTTTGTTTTGACTAAAAAGGTGAAATTGGTAAAAGAGGTAGCCGAGTAAGGAGTTTTCACTCCTGATACGTATCTCGACCCATATATTTCAAAACAAGTTAATTTTTGTTTATTTCCTTTTAAATTATTTAATTTGTGAATTCTCCATAAATCTGACTAAAATGGATCTTCATATGTTCAGTTGACAGTATTATGAACTTACATGGAAACATACAGTCATGAGCTAAAAAATTGAAAAGTTTGTAATATTCCGTGCTATAGTTTAATTGGAAGAAGCATCTCTAAATAGTGATGGAGTAAAAAAAAAAAAAAAAAAAAAAAAAAAAAAAAAAAAAAAAAAACGTCCGAGATCCGAGTTATATAAGTCTGTAAGGGTGTTTTAACACCTAGTGCCCTAAAACCAACTGGTTTGGGAATCACTGGCCCAAAGCTCGTTACATGGATCGAAGATGCTGCAAAAATAAATATATCTGAAGTCTGAGTAATTAAGTTCGTAGGGGTGTCTTAACACCTGGTGCCCTAAAGCCAACTGGTTTGGGAGCCACCAACCCAAAGCTCGCTACATAGACGGAAGGTATTGTATATAAATAAAAAATAGAGAAAAAATCAAAGAAAAAATCAGAAAAAATCAGAAAATTATTCCATTGCTACAAAAAGGTGTGAAATCTGAAAGAACTTTAGGACAAAAATATTACTCTCTTATCAACTGCACTTATGACTGTTGTGGGCAAAAATGAGTTGATTAATATTTTGTTAGCTGTGTATATGAGAATGGTAAAAATAATCGGAGAATTTACTTATTCGGTAATTTAGAAAGAAACAAAACAACTAGTAACTTGGAGTAGAATTTTCACCTAATTAGTCACTAACTTTCTTTATTCTCTTTTCTCTTGTCTTTTTGCTTTTGTGTGCATTAGTTTTACTAACTTTTTACTTTTGTAAAATGTTTGTGGGTATCATTGTTGTAAACCCTCACGAGACTACAACTCGTCCACTAGGGACACCTAGGGGTTTAAAGGCTTGTTGCATACGCTAAATGCAACCGTGATCCCTACGAAAGTGGCTTAGTTAAAGTTTATTTTCTTGTTATTTTCTGTTTTGCTCGAGGACTAGCAAAATGTTAGGTTTGGGGGTGTGATGAGTGGTATTTATATCACTATTTCCCACTCATTTGACCTAATGTTTTGTATTGTTTCTCGAGTTTTATGAACGTTTTGATGTGTTTGTTTTTGTTTATTTGCAGATAAATAAAGTTTGGACAGCACTGGAGGCAATTTGGGGCAAAACTGGACAAAAATGCCCAACTGGAAAATTTCAGTCTTCAGAGCGTCGCGACGCTGGAGCCTTGCGCGCCGCGACGCAAAGCGTGCACCGGAGATGCTAAAATGCGCCCTGGTCAACGGTCAACAAGTTGAAAAGTTTGACTTTGCTAACATGCGCCTGCCACGTGTCACCATCACAACGGAGATGCTAACATGCGCCGTGCCACGTGTCAAGATCTCATTGCTTGGCCGGCCACCGCCATTACGTGTCATGCCACGTGTCGCCACGTCAGCGTCCACATCAGCAGCCACGTCAGCAAGTCAACCGAGTCAACGAGCCACGTCATCATCAGCCATCACAGCGCGCCACGTGTCAAGCTCTCATTCGTCCGACGGCCACCGCCGCCCCACGTGTCATGCCACGTGTCGCCACATCAGCACGATGACGTAAGCAATGACGTCATGAACAGTAGACACGTCAGCATGACGTAAGCGATGACGTCATGAACAGTGCCAAGTCAACGGGTCAAATCTAAGTCAACCAACCAGCGCGTGACACGTGTCACTGTAGCGCGCGGCGCGACGCTCGCCCAGCGTCGCGACGCGAGAACCCCATCCGCGCCTATAAATAGAGGGCGAGATTTCAGAATTCAGTGTCCAATCCTCTCTCTTCAATTCCTTCTAAAGAGAGAGTTTCTCTCTCTAAAAGTCTTTAGTTTTTACTTTTTTTTACTTTTGTAAATAATTTTTAATTACTTTTTGTAATAGTATTAGTAATTTATTTTTACTATTTACTTTCTTTTGCAGTTTTTACTATTTACTATTTACTTTTTACAGTTTTTACTATTTACTTTTTACTTTTTACAGTTTTTACTATTTATCGTGATGCGGTAATTTCCTTATGTTCGGGTGAAAGGTAATTTCTTTTACTATTACTATTTAGATTAATCTCCCTTAAAATAATATATTTACTATTTAAATTGGACTTAATCAGGATACCGCCAGATTGGTCGGTGAATAATAAAACATATATTCCGCCTTTATGGCTGGTTATTTTGGTTCCGCCTTTATGGCTGGTTATTTTGGTTCCGCCTTTATGGCTGGTTATTTTGGTTCCGCCTTTATGGCTGGTAATAATCACAAGTTTATATATTATTTTAATGGGAGATATCTAAATAAGTAGTAGTAGAATAATTCCTTTTACCTTAACATTTTATTTTACTTTTCAGTATTTTTATTTTATGTCTTTTATTTTTATGTTTTTATTAGTCCTAGTTATGTGTTAGTTAACTAGGGGTTGTGATGACTTTTAATATCAATAGTTTATAAGGGATTATTTTATAGTTTGGATAATTAATAAGTTTACTTATTAAGTCTTAAGCTTAAAGCTTCTTATTGTCTGATCACCAATAAGATTGATATGGTAAATCTAAAATGAACTAGACATAGGGATTTTAGGTTTCAGCCTTAGACTTAATAGCCCACGATCTTCCTTGAGGATAGATAACCCTTTAATAGATTTCCTTACAGGATAGGAATATACCTGTAGGGCGGGGGTAGCCCTAATTGGAACTTAGACTTAATGAATCCAGGTAATGTGGTTGACATAGGAATATGGTTCAATTGGGTTATACTGGGTATTGTAGTTGACCATCGGAAGAGGCTTTTACATAATTTAGTGTTCCAGCCAGTTAGTAAACAGATTTATTACACAAACATAAAATAATCACTTCATCTTTTAAATGATATTAAAAGAATTCACAACCTTATATCTTTTTATCTTTTATTTTCCTTAGTATTTTCTTTTTTCTTTTTATTTATTATTTAGCAAATCTTCAATCAACCAAATCAATCAAGCAATCATTCCATTCTCCTCTTTAATTAGATATTTGTAATTAAATAGATTCAATAATTAATAACAACAGTAGGAATTAAGTCCTCGTGGGATCGATATTTTTATACTACTTGAACGATACGTGCGCTTGCGTTATACGTGTGTGTTTACGCCGGTCACTGAGGCAGCAATAGAAGCCATTTGGGTCGAAAAAAATATCTAATTAGATTAGATATAGTTCTGTTAACGGCTGAGCTAGGCGTCAGCACAGGCTAAGGAATTAAAGGTCTCATCGACGATCCAGATATATACTTCTATATCATCTGATTCGTTCGGATCATACATCGTGGCGATGTGATGATCGTATAAATTGCGTCAAACGATTATCAAACAAATCCGCTGACGAAAACCTTTCCTCAGCAATTTGAGCGAACCGTACATAGTTTGGGTGTGGGACACTTGAGTGACTGGCTATGTGCCAAGTGGGAGATTGTTGGACAAAATGACCCATAGCGTCACTATTTGCACAAATCATTGTGTTGTTGTAGCAAATTAACTATGTGACAAGGAAATTGCACTCTCATTATTTGTGATTAGATTACCATAGATATATAAATGAAGATAGGTCCATATGATTAGTTCCTGGATTGAGAATGATATGAGACAGTATCAGTCCACGAAGGATTAATCATTAAATATCCCTAGCCGGAGTATTATCGAGACTGGACATCGATAATGCAGAATAGGCTAGTATTGCACTTGTGTGCGTTGTGAGGGCACAACGGCATAGTTCTCATATATATAAGTATCGGATACTTATGCAAGTGCGATAGGAGGTCGTGTTTCACCCATAGTATGGGAAACAGCTTCGCTCTGGATAGACCCCTCAGAATCCCATTGGTATTATGACTATGTGTCTATGGGAGGCCGAATTCAAGGTAGGTGTGTATAGTCTTAACCTGAGACTTACATCGCTAATACTTACGATAATCGATAGACTTTGGTCTTGGTGGTACAGGGCTTTAACCGGTTCTGGGTTTATCAGAGAGTCGTAGTGTATTGGGTGTGATGTCGAGACAGAAGTATCACTTCAGTCATAGTGGAGATGATGTCACGCAGGATACGGTACTAGTGCTCTTGACTGATGCGCATCCAATCGGGATATTGTGACCAGGTCATGAATATCTGATTATAGAGACTATGTTACCAGACATCCGATATGTGTTTCGGACGGGGCAGACACTGATGCAGCCCCAGCCCTAGCGCGTGACTATCCGATACTGGGCCGATATGCACAATACAATGGTATACTACGCTTGATACAGATCTTAATATTCTTAAATGGATATGTCCGGAGAATTGGGTAGACTTGGTGCTTTGCTAGGAGTCGACCTTGTCCCGTAAATCGGTAGAACGTAGTACATGGTACATACGTGATTCGGATACTCCGACGACCGCATTTACTGCCAACTTATCCGGGGATCTCATGGGTCGCTTCCCGATAATCCACCGTACGTACCAAGTACTACGTTTTACCGATTTACAATCGGGATATTGTGACCAGGTCATGAATATCCGATTATAGAGACTATGTTACCAGACATCCGATATGTGTTTCGGACGGGGCAGACACTTATCCAGCCCCAGCCCTAGCGCGTGACTATCCGATACTGGCCGCCGATATGCACAATACAATGGTTATACTACGCTTGATACAGATCTTAATATTCTTAAATGGATATGTCCGGAGAATTGGGTAGACTTGGTGCTTTGCTATGAGTCGACCTTGTCCCGTAAATCGGTAGAACGTAGTACATGGTACATACGTGATTCGGATACTCCGACAACCGCATTTACTGCCAACTTATCCGGGGATCTCATGGGTCGCTTCCCGATAATCCACCGATGACGCATAACTCACACTCTTAAATAATCTGGGATTATATAGAAGAGAGAGAAAATTAATCTAGGATTAATTACGGAGATATTTTTGTTGGTTATTATCTAGGTCCCAAGATCAAACAAGACATGAAAACAATGTGTGAACACACCAACGGAGATAGCGGAATACTCACATCGATTGGTTGAGTGACGCGGCAAGCAACAAAACTTGAAAATCCTCACTGGTTTGGGCGTGAACTGCAGCAGTCCACTGCCTTTGCAAAACAGAAATTTGAGTGATGAAACGGAGCTCCAAGCCTCGTCCGATGGATCCCGGCTCATGGGCGAACCTCCCTACCACCTTCGCAAGACTCGTAAGTGTGCTAGCACTTGATTTCTCACCATGAAAAACCACTCTTACTTCCCTATTGCTCACGCCATTTCTGGTTCAAAACCAGTGAGCATTTCTCACTTTGGGCGTGACTAGAAGGAGAGAAATGAGAGAGAAGAAATTGTGTAATGGTTGGTTAAAGCATTTTCCAAAATGCCTTTTTATATTTTCAATTAAAAAATATATTAAAACAATTACAATTGATTAATTAAAACCAAAAGTAAAAGCTTTTTTCCCTCCAAACACTATTCCAACAACTCACATCACTATTCAAATGTCACTTTAATAAAGTGACTTGATATAAGTCTTTCAATCAATCAACTCAATCACATCAATCAATCACATCACTCAAAGTGACATTTGATTTGACGCTTGATGTGACGAATGATTTGACGCTTGATGTGACTTGCGTCGCCGCACTCGAATTCAAAATACGAATGCGCTCGCAATCATACTCGGGTTCGGGTTCGTTAATTCCAAATTAATGATTTTTCCGTCGCGCCGTAATTAAATGATTACGCCTAGCGAATTCACTATTCACGTCGCTAACGAATTAATTCTAAATTAATTCGTTCGCCCGAATTAAAATCTAATTTTAATTCCGTGTCGAAATCCAATTTCGTTTAATATATCGAATATATTAATTTGCCGATTAATTCCAAATTAATCGTTATCTCTCTCTAGACGATATTTTATCCTAGATAAAATATCTCCGTAATTATCCTAGATTAATTTTCTCTCTCTTCTATATAATCCCAGATTATTCAAGAGTGCGATTTGTGCGTCATCGGTGGATTATCGGGAAGCGACCCATGAGATCCTCGGATAAGTTGGCAGTAAATACGGTCGTCGGAGTATCCGAATCACATACGTACCAAGTACTACGTTTTACCGATTTACGAGACAAGGTCGACTCCTAGCAAAGCACCAAGTCTACCCAATTCTCTGGACATATCCATTTAAGAATATTTAAGATCTGTATCAAGCGTAGTATACTAATGTATTGTGTGTATCAGCCCAGTAGCGGATAGTCACGTGCTAGGGCTGGGGCTGGATAAGTGTCTACCCCGTCCGAAGCACATATCAGATGCCTGGTAACATAGTCTTGTAATCGGATATTCATGACCTGGTCACAATATCTCGATTGGTTGCGCAACACTCAAGAGCACTAGTACCGTATCCTGCGTGACATCATCTCCAATATGACTGAAGTGATACTTCCGTCTTGACATCACACCCAATACACTACGACTCTCTGATAAACCCAGAAGTGGTGTACGCAGAACCGGTTAAAGCCCACCAAGACCAAAGTCTATCGATTATCGTAAGTATTAGCGATGCAAGTCTCAGGTTAAGAATATACACACCTACCTTGATTTCGGCCTCCCATAGACACATAGTCATAATACCAATGGGATTCCGAAGGGTCTATCCAGAACGAAGCTGTTTCCCGTACCATCAGTGAAACACACGACCTCCTATCGCACTTGCATAAGTATCCAATACTTATATATATGAGAACTATGCCGTTGTGCCCTCACAACGCACACAAGTGCAATACTAGCCTATTCCGCATTATCGATGTCCAGTCTCGATAATACTCCGGCTAGGGATATTTAATGATTAATCCTTCGGGGACTGATACTGTCTCATATCATTCTCAGTCCAGGAACTAATCATAATGACCTCTCTTCATTTATATATACTATGGTGATCTAATCACAAATGATGAGAGTGCAATTTCCTTGTCACATAGTTAATTTGCTACAACAACACAATGATCTGTGCAAATAGTGACGCTATGGGTCATTTTGTCCAACAATCTCCACTTGGCACATAGCCAGTCACTCAAGTGTCCCACACCCGAACTATGTACGGTTCGTTCAAATTGCTGAGGAAAGGTTTTCGTCAGCGGATTTGTTTGATTATCGTTTGACGCGATTTATACGATCATCACATCGCCATGATGTATGATCCGAACGAATCAGATGATATAGAAGTATATATCTGGATCGCCGATGAGAACCTTTAATTCCTAGTCTGTGCTGACGCCTAGCTCAGCTGCTAACAGAATTATATCTAATCTAATTAGATTTATTTTCGATCCAAATGGCTTCTATTGTTGCCTCAGCTGCATCAATAATCCGCATTTGTTGTTTATTTCGGCAACAGTTATCTTGCTCAAATTTCCAGCTCACTGTCCCAGTGTTCAAACTTTATAGTACCGTAGTATTTAATTGTTTGGAAACTTGCAGGCAGTGATCCCAGTCACTTCAAGTTCTCCTTCTCCATAGTTTAAGACAACATCTTTAGTTCTCTCAGATACTAACAGATGTTCTTAATCTTCAATCCAGTGACTATCACTTGGATTGACCTGATCTTGACTCCATATGCTCGAAGCGTATGAGACACCCTATCAAGTACATTTTAAATGTACAATTTCCCAGAGAGTGTTAACAACTCCAAATCTATCCCAGTAGATCTTTATTCCTTGAATAAGGGTTACTACTCCCCAGAATTCTACGGAGAATTTCTATTGAAAGCCAAGCTTTCATCAATTGCTATATGGGAATTTAACTATCAGTGCGCTCTCCCCACTAACCTCCTTATATACACAAGAATTATTTCGTTTTCATTCAAATCATAACCATTATGATTATTTCAAAACGACAGTTCCAAGAACCTTATGCTTGCTTAATCCAAACATGGATCGAATAACCCGTAAACCTCGTTTGTTGGTTATACAAAATCGTCAGAATGTTATAAACATTCTCCAAAAGGTTTCCTTTTCAGGAAAGCGATTTTTGATCTGCAACTACAATTTCATAAATGAAATACGCAGTTATCAACAAGCATCTTCAAAATGGATTTACCATGGCAACACGTAAAAGGTTGAACCGTTATTAACACAATGTTGATAACGATACCTTTCTGTCAAAAGCCCAGCTTTGTATACGTTGGTATGTTGCCTTCCATGTATGTCTTCCTTGAAGATGTTTAATGTACCAATAGGCACAATGCCTTGTGGTACAACAACTAGTATCCAAAATAGTTGTTATACATGGAATCCATTTCGGATTCATGGCACTTTGCCATAATAGGGAGTCGATACCTCGTATCACTTCCTCAAAACGTAGTCGGTGGATATACCTTCATAAGATTGACATCTTTATGAGGTTAGATCAGAAACCCACCCTAGGTTGTTTTCTGATCTATCCGATCTACGAAGTTCTTGCGTATTTGAAGATTAATGGTATAGATTCATCATAGATGAACTATTTGTGTTCCATTAAGGACTTTTTGTCCTAGAACAGTATTACTCCGAATTTCATCGAGTATCACTATCCTCCCACTGACCACTGCATATCGGTATTACTCTCAGGAAAAACCGCATGGTGAGCAACAATCACATTGTTCTCATGTGAGATTTATAATTACTATACTTAAGGTTTCCCTTAGGATAACCTATATTGGCACTTATCCAATTTGGGTTCTTTCAGTTTGGTATCATCCAAACATTATGCCTGGCATACCCAAATTACTAGAAATGAGAAACCCTGTTTCTTCCTGTTCATATCCTATATGACATCTGTCAAACAGATTTATATGGAACCTTATTCTAAATAAGTTTTGCACTGTTAATACATATCCTGTAGAAGGAAACAGTAGCTCAGAGCGACTCGTGATAAACCTTATCATGTCCAACAAAATTCGGTTTTAGTTCGGACACACCGTCTAACTGACGTGTCTCGGGAGGAGTCCTCATCTGAAAGAATACCATACTCTTTCATGTACGTATGAAATACTGCTTAAGTATTTTTCCATTACGGTCTTACCGTGGCGGAATGATACTATAGCCGATCTGTTTTATTTACTTCGTGTCGAAACTTCAAAAGTTTACGATCTGTGTTCTTCAAAAGAAACACATAACCACACGTGATGCTACATCCGTTAAGGTCACGAAATATTCATGTTCACATCTAGCCTAGCTAGATATGGGCCCATTAACTTCACCATGAATAGGGCTAACAGATCGGTGGCCCTTTTACTATTACCAAGTAAATAGTATTTTAGGTACTTTACCTAATAAACTAGATTCGCAGACCTTATTTGAATAGTCAAATCAGTCCTAGACCCACTCTTCAAAAGTGTGGATATACGAGAGTCTCGTTAAATTGTGTCCTAGAAAACAATGCCACAAATAAGTCTCTATTGATCAAATCAATTTGAGCTATTTATTTGTCATTTTATATGTTTGAGATTTTATTTATATTCAAAATATAAATTATGTTATTTACATCTAATGTATTTATCTCAGTATCATCTTTATATAATAAAACACTTAGTGTTCTAAATATAAAGGTTTATCCGTAACTGATAAAACACTGATATAGAGATAATGTCTCTAGTCAAACTAGTTACATTATAACAGTTCCTAATTTAAGTACATACCCGAATGGTAGTTCCTAAACTTAGGTATCTACGGTCGAAACAACATTGACTTTCGTCCTGTTTCCGATTCGCAGAGAAATCTCGGCTTGAAGTCAGTATCCAGCTCATAGCGGATTCTGAACATCAATACATATATATTATGTACCACACTAAGTATTAAAATCCAATTTCAATACTAGTAGTGAACATAACTTTGACAAATATTTTTAAAGTTAGAGCCTCGCCCTTTCTTTAATTCCTTCGTGTCTTCCATATCCAAATGGTAGTCACTTTGGGATATGTCAATTATCTTTTCAATATTTCACAAACCTTTGGCCAAGCCTTGGGTTTCGGAATATCGAAACGATGTGCACCTTGTGCAACCCGCCCAATTGCAAAATTTGACTTTTCACCTCTAGAATAGTCAAATCAATTCTCTAAGAATTATTAATTACAATTTAATACTTTTAAATCTAAAGATAGATTATGATAAGTATATTAATTAAGCACTAAAGTCATCATCACATAAAACTTCCAAAGATTTTATGCTCTACTATTTGCTTAATTATGGGCTAGATATAACAAGTTATTTTTATCCAATAAAGTAACCTATTATTAATTCCAAATGAAAATTAAATCCTTTAAAACATTTAATCCAAGGATTATATATTTTAAATATTCAACTTTTCAATTCTTTCTTGATTTCAATAGTAAAACTATTTAATCAATTTTAATAAGGTACTATTTATTATAATGATTACAATAATCCAATTATTTAATCAACTATAATTTTAATATGATTACTATAATCTAATTATAAAATCAACTATATCATTTTAATTCAATTATATTGATTACTATAATCCAATTATAAAATCAACTATATATTGAATGAGTTTGTATATAGTCCAACTATATATTTTTAAAACAACATAAAATATTAGTCCAACTAATACTTTTGATTAATATGACGAGTAAAATAGATGAGCGCGTTTAGCGAGTATTCGAACGAATGTTGCAAATTCAATACTTGCCTCCCACTATTTTTCGTCGAGCCTCTAACCCTCTGTCGAGTACTCGGGAAACCGTGTTTCCTAGTGGGCTAGGATCCCGTTAAATATCACACAATCTTGACTTTGGCCAACAAATTGTATGATAATTAACTAGGTAGATCTCGAAGATCAATTGGATCTCATCCAACTCCTAGATCCAGTAGGTGGACATCCAAGTCCCAAACATATATCTTATATATGCCTATACATCGAATGTATACCCTAACCTTTTTCCTCTGAATCAACTAGGCCTTGGCTTTGGCACAACAAACCTAGTGATCCCAGTCAAGCGCGGACCCATTGACATGGAAGCTTCGTAATCAATGTCAATGGACAAGAAGTGGTCTTGACTTTGGCCAACAAACCACAACTTGGACACGACACCGATATGGAACAAAGCCTCGTGATTAAAACACATCTTCGACGGACAAGGGCTTGACTTTGGCCAACAACCCCTGCCAATCTCGGATCTTGTGCAAGAATCACTCAATGGAAGGAAAATAAACGCTTGATATTTATCGAGGGTTTTTCGCGTGCAAATTGGCTACCAATTTAATTATCTTTGTTAAGGTCTCATCATCATACACCCTTAAACATGCATTCTAAATACATAATAAAGCGAGTATGAAAATAAATAATAATGATATGCGGATGGATACTTTACACATTGATCCTAGATCAAATCTCTCCCTTTCTCACTCAAGCCAGCACTAGTATTACTTCTACCCGTTACACTACACTTCTAAAGAAACCTCATTTACATTGAGGGGAATAGGTGAGAAGAGAATACAAAGAGAATAGAGGTGATAAGGCTGGACACGCAGGTCCAATTTAATAAATCGAATTTATTACAACAATTTCTAAAATTGCCCCACCCGACTAATATCCATCCGATATACATTATTCATACAACACAACCACGTATTCACACAAAAGCATGCTATCAATCAATCTAATCAAATTAATTAATCTGATAATTAAGTGATCATCCAATGTTCAAACAACGATTTGATTTTGTTCGAGTCAAACTCGTTTTTGCGAATAAGTACTTAAAGTACGAATTCATGAATTAAATTAAACTACATCATTAAATCTAATTTAACATGTATTTAATACTAATTCACTATTCAATTCCAAATTAAACATTACACTTTATTTAATAAACCTTTACGATTTAAATTCCAAATTTAATCGTAACGCGTCTCAAAGACGATTAACGTCCAACGTCAATTCAATTAAAGTCCAATGGGCTTTTAATCGATTTCTTAAGGCGTGGACTTTTGGTCAACTCAGGTCAAACCGATAACCAAAGTCCAATCCGGGATTTACCCCATAAGCCCATAAATCAATCTTGGCCCATTAGGCCCAATTGAACTTTAAAGGTTCATTAGTCGCATTTGGGCTTTATGGTTAAGGTTTTGGGCCCAATTGGATCCAATCCATTTGGCCTAAACCCAACTTGATAAAATCAAGCCCAATAGGCCCAATTACAACATTAGAAGCCCAAATCCAATTTAAGCCTAAATAATTAAATTCATGAATCCAATTCCGCAATTTAATTACCTAAAGTGCATTACATGATTAATCAACTAAATCAACATTTCCAAAACACAAATTAGTCCAATTAATCATACTCAATTCATTATTATATGTCCAACACACAAATTGAAAAATCAAAACCCATTTACATGCTTCAAAGCTCTCGGCCACGGAGGGATTTTGTGTCCGATTTGGTTTCAATCCAATCGAACCCACAATCGACATCAAATCACCATCCACTTTGATTTCATACACATCCAATGTCACAAAATAAAAATCACCAAGACATTAGGGCATAATTCAATTCGGCCAAGGTGAAATTTTGGGGATTTATGTTCAATTTAAAATCCAATCCAATTCTCTTAAATCAACATCATCCTACATGATTCTAACTTCATCCAATGAATCAAAATCAAAAAATTCCAAGAATCCAAAATTCACATACCCATTCGGCCAACTCATAAATTTGGGCAAAATTGATCCAATCACATTTTGTTGAAATTGATCAAATCAATCTTCAATATAAATATACTAAGCATGCTCAAACATCCAATTTTATTAAATCATGCTCAAATACAAAATACCCAATTTTAAGCCCTACATTTTCATGTTTGAACCTAAGCTCTGATACCATTGTTGGTTATTATCTAGGTCCCAAGATCAAACAAGACATGAAAAACAATGTCGTGAACACACCAACGGAGGATAGCGGAATACTCACATCGATCGGTTGAGTTACGCGGCAAGCAACAAAACTTGAAAATCCTCACTGGTTTGGCGTGAACTGCAGCAGTCCACTGCCTTTGCAAAACAGAAATTTGAGTGATGAAACGGAGCTCCAAGCCTCGTCCGATGGATCCCGGCTCATGGGCGAACCTCCCTACCACCTTCGCAAGACTCGTAAGTGTGCTAGCACTTGATTCTCACCATGAAAAACCACTCTTGCTTCCCTATTGCTCACGCCATTTCTGGTTCAAAACCAGTGAGCATTTCTCACTTTGGGCGTGACTAGAAGGAGAGAAATGAGAGAGAAGAAATTGTGTAATGGTTGGTTAAAGCATTTTCCAAAATGCCTGCCTTTTTATATTTTCAATTAAAAAAATATATTAAAACAATTACAATTGATTAATTAAATCAAAAAGTAAAAGCTTTTTTCCCTCCAAACACTATTCCACAACTCACATCACTATTCAAATGTCACTTTAATAAAGTGACTTGATGTAAGTCTTTCAATCAATCAACTCAATCACATCAATCAATCACATCACTCAAAGTGACATTTGATTTGACGCTTGATGTGACGAATGATTTGACGCTTGATGTGACTTGCGTCGCCGCACTCGAATTCAAAATACGAATGCGCTCGCAATCACACTCGGGCTCGGGTTCGTTATTCCAAATTAACGATTTTTCCATCGCGCCGTAATTAAATGATTACGCCTAGCGAATTCACTATTCACGTCGCTAACGAATTAATTCTAAATTAATTCGTTCGCCCAAATTAAAATCTAATTTTAATTCCGCGTCGAAATCCAATTTCGTTTAATATATCAAATATATTAATTTGCCGATTAATTCCAAATTAATCGTTATCTCTCTCTAGACGATATTTTATCCTAGATAAAATATCTCCGTAATTAATCCTAGATTAATTTTCTCTCCTTCTATATAATCCCAGATTATTCAAGAGTGCGAGTTGTTGCGTCATCGGTGGATTATCGGGAAGCGACCCATGAGATCCCCGGATAAGTTGGCAGTAAATACGGTCGTCGGAGTATCCGAATCACATAACGTACCAAGTACTACGTTTTATCGATTTACGAGACAAGGTCGACTCCTAGCAAAGCACCAAGTCTACCCCAATTCTTGGACATATCCATTTAAGAATATTTAAGATCTGTATCAAGCGTAGTATACTAATGTATTGTGTGTATCAGCCCCAGTAGCGGATAGTCACGTGCTAGGGCTGGGGCTGGATAAGTGTCTACCCCGTCCGAAGCACATATCGGATGCCTGGTAACATAGTCTCTGTAATCGGATATTCATGACCTGGTCACAATATCTCGATTGGTTGCGCAACACTCAAGAGCACTAGTACCGTATCTGCGTGACATCATCTCCAATATGACTGAAGTGATACTTCCGTCTTGACATCACACCCAATACAATATGACTCTCTGATAAACCCAGAAGTGGTGTACGCAGAACCAGTTAAAGCCTTGTACCACCAAGACCAAAGTCTATCGATTATCGTAAGTATTAGCGATGCAAGTCTCAGGTTAAGACTATACACACCTACCTTGATTTCGGCCTCCCATAGACACATAGTCATAATACCAATGGGATTCCGAAGGGTCTATCCAGAGCGAAGCTGTTTCCCGTACCATCAGTGAAACACGACCTCCTATCGCACTTGCATAAGTATCCAATACTTATATATATGAGAACTATGCCGTTGTGCCCTCACAACGCACACAAGTGCAATACTAGCCTATTCCGCATTATCGATGTCCAGTCTCGATAATACTCCGGCTAGGGATATTTAATGATTAATCCTTCGGGGACTGATACTGTCTTATTCATTCTCAGTCCAGGAACTAATCATAGGGACCTCTCTTCATTTATATATCTATGGTGATCTAATCACAAATGATGAGAGTGCAATTCCTTGTCACATAGTTAATTTGCTACAACAACACAATGATCTGTGCAAATAGTGACGCTATGGGTCATTTTGTCCAACAATTTTATCTAGGATAAAATATCGTCTAGAGAGAGATAACGATTATTTGGAATATTAATCGATTAAATTAATATATTCGATATATTAAACGAAATTAGATTTCGACGCGGAATTAAAATTAGATTTTAATTCGGGCGAACGAATTAATTTAGAATTAATTCGTTAGCGACGTGAATAGTGAATTCGCTAGGCGTAATCATTTAATTACGACGCAACGGAAAATTCGCTAATTGAGAATTAGCGAACCCGAGCCGAGTGTGATTGCGAGCGCATTCGTATTTCGAATTCGAGTGCGGCATCGCAAGTCACATCAAGCGTCAAATCATTCGTCACATCAAGCGTCAAATCAAATGTCACTTTGAGTGATGTGATTGATTGATTGAAAGACATGTCACTTTATTAAAGTGACTTGATGTGAATAGTGATGGACTTGACATAAAGTCTAAAAGCATTTTGGAGGGAAAACTTTATGGATTTGGCTCCAATATTCATTTGATTTTTTTTTATAAAGTTAAATGAAAATTGATTATTTATTTTTTGGAAAGTATATATAATCAATTTTTGCTTTACATTTGGTTAAGTTAATACACCATTTTTCTTCTCTCTCATTTTCTCTCCAATACCTCACGCCCAAAACAAAATATATGGACTGGTTTTCTAACCAGAAATGGCGTGAATATTAGGGAAGCAAGAGTGATTTTCATGGTGATAAATCAAGTGCTAGAACACTACGAGACTTGCGAAGGTGGTAGGGAGGTTCACCCATGAGCCGGGATCCGTCGGACGAGGCTTGGAGCTCCGTTTCTCAGCTCAAAATCTGATTTGTGAGAGCAGTGGACTGCTGCAGTGGCGCCACCAAAACAGTGAGCAAAGTGGCTTCATTCGTCTCCAAATCGACTCAACCGATCGATGTGAGTATTCCGCTACCTCCGTTGATGTGTTCACACATGATTTTCATGTCTTGTTTGATCTTGGGACCTAGATAATAACCAACAGAGATCATATAGGACTTGACTCAGATAAATACAAATTTCTTTTAATATCCGTTAACTGAAGAAATTCATTTTATCTAATGGATGGTCATATATGGATTCGATCTTAATCTTGAGTGTACTATGGACCCCTGCATGTCAGGCTATGCCCTTTGATTTATTATGGTGAGGTTGGTGTAGCATTCCCGGCCAATAAGTACGTATTTTGGGGATATGGTTTGGTGTGTAGCTGGGAACGTTTTACATAGATATGGAATTCACTCATTCTTTCGAGAAGCAAAAGAATATCTCTTTTAATAATTGATTCGGGTCTTGAGCAATTTGAGCGCTCAACTTCTTTATTACAAAAAGAAAGTTTTATGTTCATAATTGTTATAAATTAATTGTTCATTATAGACTCAATGGTACTTAAGATACAAAATACTTAGAGGGGTATAACATACTTATGAACCGGCTCTATTTATGAGATATTCGTGAAGCGTTATATCCATATGTAATGACTATATCGATGGACACCGAAGTTGTTCGGCTTATTTTCCATCTATGGTAACGGCAGTTCAAATTCGAGTTCTTAGTGGAATAACACAGAGTTAATAATTCGTAATTTTTGATTAAAATGGTTTAATTAATATTTCGGAATTATTGGAGCTCATAACCGTAGGTCATTTGGTCATCGTGCTAGCTTGATTAACTGTAGCAAACCTAATATAATTAGATTGTCTAATAATATGGTCACATAATATTTATATATTATTAATAAGATTAATAATATAATTTGTCACAAATGAAAAAAATATTAAATTAGTTTAATATTATATTTTCTAATATTTTTGATTGTGAAATAATCAAATAATAATTATAAGATAATTATTACATCATTAATAATTATGAGATAATTATTACATCATCATTGATAATCTATAATTATGAGATAATTATGACATCATTATTTGATAATGGTAATTGCATTATAAAGACAAGCCTTAATAGTTTGCCAAATCATCCACCAAGTTTTTGTTAATTATTTTTTACCTAATTACCTACCTTGATCCATTATCTCATTGATTTGGTTGACACTCCACTCAAGTGTGTTTTCCATTCAAAGAGTGGGTGGATGTTGGTAGATTGGCTTTGGAATAAAATCTCTACCATTCCCACTCAAAGGTTGGGTAAATTTCACACTTAGCATTTTTGAAAAAAAATTCAAGAGAGAGCAAAAACATTCACAAAAGTTGTGAGTAAGGTAGATAGAAAAATCTTATTTCTCAATTGTTGAGATTAGAAAGAAAAACAAGAGTGAACAAGATACTAGATCTTCTTCAACATATCTTTCTCAAAGCCAAAATAATTTGTGATTTAGAGTTTTATTATTTCTCTAAAAAGTTTAGAGGTTTATCTTTGTGAGTGAAGCCCAGACTTCAGTTTGTTGGTTTCGAGACATAGCTCAAAAGATCGGGTAGTTGATCTAAGTATTAGACATCAAAGGAAATTCATCAAGTGGTTGGTGGAGTTCGGATTCAACAAGGGAGAAGGCAAATAAAATTTTAAAGATCTATACCGAAGCCGGTGCCTAAAATAGCAACTTCCATTGTGGTAAGGAAAAGATGTTTCCTACAACTACTCCATGAATCTTTCATAAATCAAGAACAAGTCCTGTTTCACAGAGTAGCAATGGAACTGTTCCATTCAAAACTTGACGAGGGATAGGCTGTGAGCATACATGTGCTTCATTTGATCAATCTGATCGAGCAATTGAGGCGTAGTGATTTCCCTCTCAATGATACTCTAGGACGGAGTGTCATTCTTGGTTAACTCTTGGCGTCGTATTGTCAGTTTATGATGTACTTCATTAGGAATGGGATTCACTGTCTTATCATGAGTTACATATGATGCTTCTCACGACATAAGAGGATTTAAGGAATGGAGTTCTGACTCGCCTTTCGAAACACTTTCCGCTTCTTCCCACTCCAAGTCGAAGGGGAATAAGATG
This sequence comes from Zanthoxylum bungeanum, assembly GCA_019454045.1. Taxonomy (NCBI): domain Eukaryota; kingdom Viridiplantae; phylum Streptophyta; class Magnoliopsida; order Sapindales; family Rutaceae; genus Zanthoxylum; species Zanthoxylum bungeanum. Next base: position 23,820 of record SKCR01030932.1, read on the forward strand.
AAAGAAAAGTAAAAGATGAGTTTCATTGTTCCTCCGCAGGCTAAGATAGCGAAGCCCAAAAGAGCTTCTGAAGACAAGTGCCATCATTGCAATAAGATTGGGCACTGGAAGATGACTGTTCTGACTATCTTGCCCAGATTAGGAAGGAAAAAGCATCGACATCAAGTACTTTTATTTTTTATGTTATTGATATCTCCTGAGCTTGTGAAGCTGTTACATCTAGCTGGATTTTAGGTTCTTCTTGTCCAGTTCACATTTACAATTCGTTCCAGGTGCTGACAGACAGTAGAGGACTAAAATCTGGAGAGATACAGTTGCAATTCGGGAGTGATGACTTTCTGGATGTGGCTGCAGTGTTATTATGCGAGATTCCCTTACCTAGTGGGATACTTTTGTTGCATGACTGCTATGTTGTACCGGGATGCGTAGCTAATATTATATCATTTTTGTATTAGATATAGAGGGATATCATATAAATATTAAGAAATATTCCTTATATTTATGTTATAGAAATAATATTCAGATCCTTGTTTGTCCAAATGAGCATGGTTATTACATTTTGCATACTTCTCGAGATATCTTGAATACTGGAATTAATAAACGTAAACTATCTGAAATAAATAATATTGAACTTTGGCATATGAGGTTAGGTTATATAGGTGTGAAACGCCTAACCCAGTTGGTTAGGAATGGTTTGATTCAGGATCTCACCATCGAACCCTATCCAACTTGTGAATCTTGCATTCGGGGTAAAATGACCAAAGCCCTATTTTCTGGTGTGGGACACCGAGCCACTGACTTATTGGAACTCGTACATTTTGATGTATTTGGTCCTATGAGTCAGACTGCTCACAGTGATTTTTCATACTTTATTACCTTTACCGATAATGTGTCACGGTACAATTATGTTATCTGAAGAAACATAAATCGGAAACCTTTGAAAAGTTCAAAAAATTCTGAAATGAAGTAAAAAAACAAATTGGTCTATATATTAAATGCTTTCGATCGGATCGAGACGGTGAATATATGAGTGGTGAGTTCATTGATTATTTAAAGGAGAATAAGATTCTCACTCAATAGACTCCTCCTGGTACTCCACAACATAATGGAGTGTTAGAAATGAGAAATCGGACATTATTCGATATGGTCCGATATATGTTGAGTTTTATAAATTTGCCATATTACTTATGGGGTTATGCTCTTTTAACCGCCGATCAACTTTTGAATAAGATTCGTTCTAAAACTGTTCCTACAACTCCCTATGAGATATGGACCGGTAGGAAACCGAATCTTAATTATGTTAAGGTTTGGGGCAGTCTTGTATACGTTAGGGTGGCTCAGTAGAATAAGCTTTTACCCTAAGGGCTAAAATTTAGCTTTGTTGGATATTTTCCAAATACGAAAGGATATTTGTTCTATGGTACCGAGTGTAGGACACAGAAATCGGCGACGCTATTCCAGGCTTGCGGCCCGGTCAGGAGTACAGAGTAGCCCGCGGGGGAACTAAACCAGAGAAATGAAATGGAGTCGCCACCCAGTGTGAATTGGGAAATGATTTAAGGCCGCGCTCACCCCTCGCAAGGGAAGACCTCAAACCGTTGGGTTCAGAATGGTCCCTTACTTATGCCACTTGTAATGAATGGATTTTTGCATAATATAACCAAGTCTATGCAACATACATACGCAAGATAACCTACATCTAAGTTCGCATACGACTATATCTAAGTTTGCATATAACCTATATCTAAGTTTGCATGCATAAAAGTAAGTCGAAATAACGACAAGCACACAATTTCATGGACACATTAAATTGACGAATACGGAAACATAAATAAATAATCTATTGTCTAAACATAAACATTGAAGAGATATAATTAAGCTCCTAGTGCGAAAGAACTAACTACATCATGCATGAAAATAACATAATATTTCTAATGAACAATGGATAAACACAAGATTGGATGAAACGAAATATGTGCTTTTCTCAAGCGGTACATGGAATTGTATCGCAAGTTCAGACTGCACTACCGTCCATTCGGATTCGGCTACGGAATTTACGTCTCGGTTTCCATCCGATATAACACGAGAGATAGCACAAAATCATCATCCCATGGCCACAACATACATAAATCAACAATACGCATGGGAAGAAATACTAATAAATAATTAAAAAGATGAACGAGAATAAATAAAAGGGTGCCCTCAGGTCTTACCTTTTAAGTCGCCTCTTGGAAGTGAGTTACACGGTCGTCGGAAGGGTTAATGCTCCGCAGCTCCTTCGGTTCACTGGTTTTCTGTTTTCCTTCGTTGCTTCACTGTTTTGGGCTGTTATTTTCTCTGTCTTTTCTACTATGTTTTTGGCCAATGTTTTGAGGTAATTAGGGACTGATTTAGCTTACTGTTTTACGCTTGTAAAGGTGTATTGGGGCATCGATTATGGCAGTTATTTGGGCATTTTTCTGGGCAGTTTTGCGGTGATTTCAGGTAATTTTTTTGGCAGTATTTTCGGTGGTTTCAGGCAGTTTTTTCGGGATGAGGGGCTGCTGAGAAGAGGGACGTGGCGAGAAGGATTAGTTTTTTTTTGTTTTTGTGTCGGTGAGTGGGGTTGTTACTTTGAGGGGTTTGTTTGCTATGGCCGAGTGAGTGGAAGGGGGCGTCGGTTTGTTGTTTCGGTGAGAGTCGCTTTCACGTATGCATGGTTCGTGAGTGGAGCAAAGGGCGTGTGGCTTTTAGGTTTATGGAGAGTGGCGTAGAGAGTTTAAAATGACAGCAACGTGAAGTAGCTTAGTGGACGTGAAGCAACTCAGTCGGCGTGAAGGCTGGAAGTTGAAGGGGCGCATGCATGAGAATCTATTACTGTGTGTCTTTACTTTTGATTTTTGGTATGTTTGTTTTTGTGTGAGGGCAGTGAGTGCGTGAAGGGTAGAGAGAGAATGGGCTAGGGTTTTTTTATTTGTGGAATTGGCGTGAGGATGTTTGGTGTTTGTGTCGTGAGGGTGCTAGCTAGGGGTCTAAAGGCTTGGTTTGGGTGTCTTTTTATTGGAGAGGGTTGAAGTTGTCCTTGTACGGGTAGGGAAAGTATCATGCAATTATTGGGGATATCTCCTAATTAGTGTACCACAAGGAAAAGATATATTAAATTAGGAAGATGATTTGTGAGATTTGATTTGATTTTATTTAGTTTAGGCATGCGATTTAATTTAATTAGGAAGGTGATTTATGGGATTTGATTTGATTTTATTTAATTTAGGCATGTGATTTAATGGGCTTGGAGGCTTTTGGGCATGTGGTTGGCTATTTGGTGGGCTTAGGCGTATGGTTGGTAGTGTGTGGGCTTGGGTGTGTGGTTTAGTATAGGTTGCGGGGGTTTTGGGCTAAGGTTTAATTTTAAAACAGAGATCCAACGAGCAAACCCGAAGCTAAGTAAACGAATTAAATCCAACAAGGTATTGACTTCTGAAATTTCCCTTCTGACGTCTATTTCCTGCGACTTCCGCAACTTAAATGGTAGTTACTTCGTACGAGGCTCATCATCGGGATTTATATGCAAAAATACAATGCCTACAGTCACCCCCACTTTGATGGGACTTGTGCAGTGTGTGACAATGACAATCCTATCAAAGTTATGCATGCATTTTTACTTACCTAGCTCGCCAGCTGCTGCTTGACTTGCATGTTGCTTTGGACTGAGTTGATCTGGTGGTGAGGTGCTGTGACCCCCTAAGTCTTGTTCCCAAACCACCGAGTGGGTCTTGTTCCCGAATTGAATTGAGATAAGGGTCTTGTTCCCAAATTGAGATGAGGGTCTTGTGTTGGACAAAATGACCCATAGCGTCACTATTTGCACAGATCATTGTGTTGTTGTTGCAAATTAACTATGTGACAAGGAAATTGCACTCTCATCATTTGTGATTAGATCACCATAGATATATAAATGAAGAGAGGTCTCTATGATTAGTTCCTGGATTGAGAATGATATGAGACAGTATCAGTCCCCGAAGGATTAATCATTAAATATCCATAGCGGAGTATTATCGAGACTGGACATCGATAATGCGGAATAGGCTAGTATTGCATTTGTGTGCGTTGTGAGGGCACAGCGGCATAGTTCTCATATATATAAGTATTGGATACTTATGCAAGTGCGATAGGAGGTCGTGTTTCACGATGGTACGGGAAACAGCTTCGCTCTGGATAGACCCTTCGGAATCCCATTGGTATTATGACTATGTGTCTATGGGAGGCTGAAATCAAGGTAGGTGTGTATAGTCTTAACCTGAGACTTACATCGCTAATACTTACGATAATCGATAGACTTTGGTCTTGGTGGTACAGGGCTTTAACCGGTTCTGCGTACACCACTTCTGGGTTTATCAGAGAGTCGTAGTGTATTGGGTGTGATGTCAAGACGGAAGTATCACTTCATTCATATTGGAGATGATGTCACGCAGGATACGGTACTAGTGCTCTTGAGTGTTGCGCAAAAACGGGATATTGTGACCAGGTCATGAATATCCGATTATAGAGACTATGTTACCAGGCATCCGATATGTGCTTCGGACGGGGTAGACACTTATCCAGCCCCAGCCCTAGCACGTGACTATCCGATACTGGGCCGATACACACAATACAATCGTATACTACGCTTGATACAGATCTTAAATATTCTTATAAGAATATGTCCGGAGAATTGGAAGACTTGGTGCTTTGCTAGAAGCCAACCTTGTCTAGTAAATCGGTAAAACGTAGTACTTGGTACTCACGTGTTCGGATAGTCCGATGACCGATTTGACTGCCAACATATCCGGGGATCTCATGGGTCGCTTCCCAAAGATTCACCGATGACGTATGACTCGCACTTTTATTAATCTGGGATTAATATGATGAGAGAGAAAATTAATCTGGGATTAATTACAGAGATATTTTATCTGGGATAAAATATCAATTTAAAGAGAGAGAGAATGATTAATTTGGAATTAATCGATTAATTAATATATTTGATATATTAAACGAAATTGGATTTCGACGCGGAATTAAAATTAGATTTTAATTCGGGCGAGCGGATTAATTTAGAATTAATTCGTTAGCGACGTGAACAGTGATTTCGCTAGGCGTAATCATTTAATTATGACGCGACGGAAAATTCGTTAATTTAGAATTAGCGAATCCGAGCCCGAGAATATTTGCGAGCGCATTCGCATTTCGAATTCGAGTGCGGCACGCAAGTCAAATCAAGCGTCAAATCATTAGTCGCATCAAGCGTCAAATCACTTGTCACTTTGAGTGATGTGACTTGACAACTTGATTGATGTGACTTGATGTGATAAAGTGATGTGTGTGGTTGGGAATTAAACCCAAATGTGTGTGAAATGAATTTCAAATGAAATTCAAATGCATTTGATGCATAAAATTCCACCAAAACCGTATACCACATTCACTCCACTTTCTCTCCTCTCTCTCCTCTTCTTCTTCCTCTCATCACTCACGCCATTTCTGGTTTTTGTGAGGCAGTGAACTGCCAAAAATAACAAAAGAAATGGAGGGAAGCAAGTGTGTTTTGTGGCAAAACAAGAGTGCTAGCACACTCTGAGATCAATGCGAAGGTGATAGGGAAGTATACCCATGAGCCGGGAAGCCAAATGTTGAAGCTTGGAGCTTCAAATCTTGAAGACAAGGGACGAAATTCACTATTCACAGCAGCCCACTGCCTTGCAAAAGTGAGCAGAATTTCGAATTTTGTTGCCCAAATCGTCGCTCAACCGCTCGATGTAAGTATTCCGCACTTCCGTCGTTGTATTCACTTATGATTCATGCTTGAGTTTTGATCTTGGGACCTTTAAAAACTCTAACAATGGCATCAAGAGCTTAGGTTAAAAGCATGAAAAAGTTAGGGCTAAAATTTGGGCAAACTTGATTTTGAGCATGATAAATTAAATTGGATGGATTTGTATGCTTAAATGTGTTTGAATTGAAGATTGATTGAGTCAATTTCAAGAAAATTTGATTGGATCATTTTTCCCCCAAATTTCCACCTTGGCCGAATTTGATACATGATTTAATGTCTTGGGATTTTTGATTTTTGACAATGGATGTGTGTGGAAATCATTCGGGAATATGATTTGATGTCGATTGCGGAATCAATTGGATTGAATTCGAATCAGACGAAAAATCCCCAAATTGCCAAGTATGTTATTTAGCATGAAATTGGGTAAAATGAATTTGAGCATGTAATTATGAAATTGGATAATTAAGTATGCTTGAATGTATTTTAATTGATGATTGGTTGGATCAATTTGATCAAATTTGGTTTGGAACAAATTTGCCCAAAATCTTATCTTGGCCGAGAGTTATGCCCATTTGTGTTCTTGGTGAATTTCGATTTTTTGAAACATTGGATGTGTTGAAAATCATTAGGGTATATTGATTTAATTCGAATTGGGTTTAATTGGATTGAAACAAATCGAACATGAAATTAACCCCATTGCCGAGAACAAAGCGAGCATGAATGGGTTTGATTTTAATCAAAATGTGTTGGACATATGATGATGATAATGAGCATGATTAATTGTGTGAATTGATGTTTTAGAAATTTTAGTTTGGGTGATTAATCATGATATACACTTTAGGTAATTAAATTGCGAAATTGGATTTGTGTAATTTAATTAATTGGGCTAATTTTGGAAATTGAGCTTGAATTGTTGTTATTGGGCTTTGTTGTACAAAGTTGGGTTAAGGAAAATTGGATTGGATCCAATTGGGCCCAAAACCACTTCCATAAGCCCAAATGCGACATAATGGACCTTTGTAATTTAATTGGGCCTAATGGGCCAAAATTAATTTAAAGGCTTATGGGGTAAATCCCAGATTGAACTTTGGTTGCGGGTTTGACCCGGTTGACCAAAAGTCCACGCCTTAAGAAATTAATTAAAAGCCCATTGGACTTTAATTAAGTTGACGTTGGACGTTAATCGGGCTTTGAGACCCGTAACAATTAAATTTGGAATTTAATTTGAAAAGGTTTATTAATAAAGTGTGATATTTAATTTGAAATTAAATAGTGAATTAGAATTAAATACAATTGAATTGGATTTAATTGTGTAGTTTAATTTAATTCGGGAATTCGTACTTTAAGTACTTATTCGCAAAAACGAGTTTGACTCGAACAAAATCAAATCGTTGTTTGAACATTGGATGATCACTAATTATCAAGATTAATTAATTGGATTAGATTGATTGATAACATGCTTGAGGAATACATGGTTGTGATGCATGAATAATGTATATCGGATGGATATTAGATGGGTGGGGCAATTTTAGAAATTGTTGTAATAA
>SKCR01030933.1:0-31021 GCA_019454045.1 Zanthoxylum bungeanum
ATTCCCTTGCGTTTGTAGGGAGCAAGTGATCTAGTAAATAAAACAACACCACCTGTGGAAACAAACAATATAAGCATCAAACTCTACATAACAAATAGATATGTGTACATTTATAGGACTGTCTCTTTGTCCATATGACACCAAATGAAAATCATAAGTTATCCTAAATGCATTCCCAAAATAAAATCAGTAACATAATATAGTACAAAACACCAAACCTTTGGAGCCAGAGTAGATAGGGTCTATTATCAATGGATAAAGACCTGCGGCAGATCCAATATTTATTATCACTCCAGGCCTTTTTCTAGCTTGCATGATTCCAATCTGTACAGAAACAACATAAAAGTACTCACAGTTGCCACATATTCGCTTCCAATTAGCAAATTAAAAATAGAGTAATGATATACTTACTCACACTTATCCCAACTCTCTCACTGTAGCTACAGTGAGAGAGTTGGGATAAGTGTGAGTAAGAGTGTGAGTAAGTTTATCATTTTTGTTAAAAATATAAACATAAAACCCTCTCTTGGATACTTTAACCACTGTTCTAAAACGCCACCTAGGCGCTCGCCGGAATGGGCGGCATTTTCTGCCCATTCCGCCACCCATTCCGGCAAAATTTGGCCGTAAAATCGTCGGTCAACAACTGTTGACTGACTCAGAAATCGAAATCGAAATTGTTTTCCGATCGAATTTTACACCCTAACCCTAACTCTAACCCTAACCTTAATTTTACAAAACTAACTCTCTAACTCATCAATTTTAAAAATCCCCAATTTGATGCATAAACCCTAATTTTAAAAAAACTCTAATTTCTTCAATTTTCGTTAGTTTTTCATCAAATTGACCTTTGATAAATCTTACCCATTGCTCGAACAATATTTCCCTATGATTAATTTGTCAAAATCACACAAAATCTTAAACCTAATTATGGAAATGCTCTATTTTAGATTAATTTCCCAGGCCTCGCATAGGCGCCCTAGGCGCCGAGTCACCGCCCGACTATCGCCTAACGTATTTTAGAACACTGATTTTAACATCTTGACACATTCTTTTTATCACAATTATTGATTAAAAAACGCTCAGAGGCGGCCATCTTTGGCGGGTTTTGTGTTTCAACCCTCTTCGTCCACGCGCTGACGCGGCACGAGGCGGCCGCCTCACGTCGATGAAGAGGTGACACAATTTTTTTTTTTAAAAAATAATGTTCTAAATCACGCCATCGTCAGAAATCAAGCCATCGCCATCAGATACCAAGAGTGGTCGTCGGTGAGCCGTTGTCAGAACAGCAACAGGTGGTGGCTGATCAAAAGCTACGAGAGAGGCGAGTGCATATTGAAGATGAGTTGTGGTCAGGACTCTGTTACATTTTTTTTAGGATTTGTTGAACGAGAGAAAAAATAAAGAAATGAAGAAGATGATTTTTTTGGCCGCGTGCGACATGATATAAACTTAATAAATGAGATAAAAACAAAAGGAAACATAGCTGTTTTTTCCATTTCTTTGTTTATTTTTTATTAAAAAATTAATAATCTTCTAAATGTATGATATACAACTGCTTCACACTTTTATTGTAACGTGTGATGAAATTTAAAATTGTTTTATTGTAATTATTGCATAATTTAATAAATTATTAATTGTATTTTGTATTTTTGTAGGAAGTCAACTTTCGCTGCTGCCTGCTAGATTTTGTGATTTTTGATGATATTCATGTATCAAATTGTATTATAAAAATAAAGAAAATTACTATTACTATAATCATATATATGCATGATCTCAGTTCCAAACTTTCTTTATATAATTTATAAATTGTTAATATCATTAATCAATTCAAAAAAATTAATTGTGGATGATATCAAATTAATTTATTATTAACAATAAAATTATTTATCATAAATATTTAAATAAAAAATAAAGCCGCCTAGTGCCGCCTAATCAATCTGTTTAGTAATCGCAATGAATTGTTAACAAGTTACAAAAATTAATGTTCTAAAAAAACTAGGCGCTAGTCGGGCGGTGGGGCAATGCCTAGCGCCTATACCTTCTAGGCGATGTCTAGACAGATGGACTAGGCGGTGCTAGGTTGTTTTATTATTTTATTCAATAAGTTTGTAATTATTTTTGTAATTATGTAATGGATTATTTGAAAAAAATTATAATCATGTCATATTTCTTATCTTGTGTAATTTTTTACAATAATATTATACATTGGAACAACCCATAAACAAGTGGAGCAATACATGATTAAAAGTAAAGGAGTTTGTCCATATTGTACCTGCAGTTTCATCAAGAAAAAAATGACATGTGGCAAATGTGATATTATAACAATGATAATAATCTCAAAAAATTGCTAAATGTTCAGCCAGGCAGAAGCATCAGTAGTCAAAGAAAAAAAAATCCAGTTTGTAGTGTTTATGTCAAACACATTCAAACAATAAATGACTTATTTTGTGAAAAGGCTAGAGTTCGAAGTTTTTAAAATAAATGGATGATTTATTTAGTCGGGGAACATCTTAAGAATGTATCCAACTATCCCGTTAACATTAAGAAGAATCTAACAGATATTAACTCATTAACAGTGTCAAGAAAACCACGGCACTAAGTTGAATAAGAGCAGTTAAGTTTGAGAGTGAACCATGAAAGGCAAGTCCAAAATTAAGCATACCGCTTTCTTGGTGCAATCAATAACTGCTATCAGGTTGATATCAACAGTGAGTCTCCATGAGCGAGTGCCATCAGTTTGATCCTTGTGGAATGGAATAGGATTATCTATGCCAGCACTGTTGATACATATATCCAATCCACCATATGTTGTTACGTGCTTCTCCAAAGCAGCAGCTATGTCTCCTGTTCATAGAACATGGATACATATAAGAGGATTGAGACATCAACTACTCAACTACAAAACACTGAACATATTTATAACCCAGGAAAACAAGACTATCCAGAAATGAGATGCGATTCTGTTTAATGGAATCCTTGTAAAATCATATAGAAATGATCAGATACACAAATTCATTCTAAGAAAACAAAACACACAAAAACCAATTCTCTATAAATCAACATCATACTAAGTTAAAAACTTAAAATATTCTCATTTTCCATTGAAACCATATCAGGACAAAATAAAGAAATAAAATTTGTAATATATAAATCATCAAACTTCATTTTCGAAATCCTCTATTTCACAGCCTGAGAAAAGCCAAAGCCAAATCTGAACAAGGAAATGAAAAAAGACTGTGACAACCCGATTTTCAAAAATAATATAAGCAAAACTTACTTGTGTTGTTCACGTCACATCTTATAAACATAGCAGATGGAAATCCCAAGTTTGAATGGAACTTGGCATTCTCTTTTTCAACAAGTGCTGCAACTTCCTTTCCCTTTTCTTCAGAGATATCAACAACCGTCACAAACACTCCCTTCCCTCCAAGAGCTAAGCTCAAGGCTCTACCTGCAAAATATACACTACTATGATCAAAATCCGCAAATTGTATATCATCGATCACAATCATTCAATTCCAATAACTCCCTTCAGAAAGATGAATAAAATCATTTTTAACCTATCTTTTTTTTTCAAAAAAAGGTAAAATAAAAAGAAGAAAAAAAAGGTAGGAGGTGGGCAGAGCCCAAATTAAATTTTTTATCCCCCCTATCTCTCCACCATTTAAACTCGTGGTGACCAGCTAAATAAAGCTTTGGGCTACCTATCTTGCAATGCGTCCATTTATGAGAATAACTACCTATTGGATAAATATTTACAAGTACGATAAGCCTACACTCAATAACCAGCTAACTCAATCACTACTGATTCTAATTCTCAAAAACACGACAAAGAATCAACTATTAGGAGTTAATCAAAATACAACCAATACACACACCCAGTACAGAAATCAAACTTGGGTACGTACTTAAATGCAAGAAGAGAAAATAAAAGGCGTGGAAATTTTACCAATCCCGGATGCTCCACCAGTGACCAAAGCTGATAAGCCCGGTTTGAGCTTCATTTTATGAATATGAGTTTCAGGAGAAAGAAAATAATAAACAGTGTCACACTCAAATGAAAGTATCAATATTGAGTTGATATATAATCGGATTTGTTTTCACTTTTATGAGTTTAAATAGCATACAAAAGTCAATAAACATGCAGGATGGAAAATGACATCTAAAGAGGTGGGCGCAAGGAAAGAGACGTTTACCGTGAAATTTATAATTGGACCCAAGCTCGTTAAGCCAAACCCAATCTAGAATTATCCTATCCAAAAAAGCCCGGACCCGGGCGGGCCGGTAAAATATCTCGGGACGGGTCCTAAAAGTAGAGGTTCGGTTCCGACTCTGTACATTAAGCCTAAGTCTGGTCCGGACTTAAAAAATAATATATATATATATATATTATTTATTTATATTTATATAAAAAATTATAAATATATATAATTTTTTATTAATAAAAAATCAGACCGGATAAAGGCCAGCTCTAGCCCGGGCCCGGGCCAAAATTTTGAATACCGGGCTTGGGCCGAGCTTATCAAAGCTTGGGCCCGGCCCAACCCATTGCCACACTTGGGGTGAGCGAGACAACCCTAGTTACCCTGACTTCTCTTGATGATAGTTTATTTTGTGAAATCGACCAACCCGAGGATATGTTGGTTACATCTAATAGGGATAAATATATAATTTTATATTATTACATTAATTAATAAAATTCGTAGTTTATTTATATGTTTTGTCTATAATTAATTTTGACTATTTATAATATAAAGTTCTAAAAATGACAATTAAAAGAATTTAATTAAGTTTAATTTATGAGATCCGTTATTATTAAACGTTCTCGATCATAGAATTATTAATACTAGGACATTCATAAATCTAGTTTAGATCGACATTTGTTATATCTACTTCATTGAGGAATGAATGTAGTTGATCTCATAAGCTATTAGTGAAAGTGTTTGCTTAGTCTAATATATGAATGCTTGTTGAAGAACAAGTACATTAAACTGACCCGCTTGAGAACTCATATGGAGTGTTATCCATATGTCTATGGGATTCCTCTTAGTTACGATAGTATGACTAATCCTTAAACTTAAGGTCTCCATGTCAACTTTATGTGGATCATATATATTTTGACATTACACTTCCGTCGTCCATAGCGAGATTGCATATCATGATTGACAATATTAATAACATAAAAAGATTGTGAGGGGCCAATAAAAGATACAGCTCTAGATAACATAAAGTCGATATCCCAAGAGGTGCAATTTGACATAAGTGATAATATAAGTTCATGGTCTTGGCGAGTTCTGAAAAAAATTTCAAAAACTCTAAATATACACACACACACTATCTGATTAAATCAAAGTTTTAATAGCCATGCTTTAACAGAGTAGACATTTTCCATACTCTATAATATTTGGCGGGATATATATGAGACTGAAGGATTGAATCATATGATAATCTTATATGGAATTTTTTTCAGTAAAATTAATATTATTTCTAATGCATTGCCAGATGCCGCTCTTTATATATGGAGATTAATTTCTTAATTAAGGAGTTAATTGAGTATAAATTAATTAGATTAATTTATCCAAACTTATGAAGTCTATAACTATCTCCATTGCCAACATAAGAAATAACATAATACGTCATACACTTTAAAGTATTAGGGAATTAAGGATAAATTGTGTGAAATTAAATTTTAGGACTTAAATGTTAAGTATTTAAACTTTTGGGGTAAATTCATAATTTCAAAAATTATAGATAAAATGGAGTTTTGTAAAGTTTGGGCTAATACACAAATCTGAAAATTTTGGGATGTTTCGGACTTCTAAAAATATAAGGGTTATTTTGTAGTTTCCCGAAGTACAAGGCTAAAAATGTAATTAAACAAAATATTTGTTTTAAGATATTATTTTAAATTTATAATATGCTAATTGATTAGGGATAATTAATTTAATTAGATAAAAAGATAATTATTTGTTTTATTTAGGATGAGTTAGGAAATTTATTTAATATGATTTAAACAATATCCCTATCAAAGCACTCATAATTTGATTAGGAGTAAAGCAACTAAATTTAAAGTTGACACACCCACAAAATGATTATCGACTCCCAAGTATAAGAGTGTCGAAGTAATAAAATAACCCGGTAAGTCCGGGGTCGATCCATATGGAATAGATTTAATGGGATAAAATAATAATTTGAGTGAAAATAAAAAAAACTGAATTATTTGAAATAGTTGATAATTTTTAAATTGGACTGCAACAATAAAATAAAATACCGAGGCTAGGAGATCCATTTTTAATATTTTAAATTTAGAAATCTCACTTTTTATAATATATAAATTGTCGTTATTACATAGTTAATTTATTTCAGGAATTAATTATGCCAAAATAAATAAAACCAGTCATAAAGGCGGTGATAACATTTGTCTATAACAAGTCCAGTTAGGTACTCAATTATGCCAAATAAATAACAAACCAGCCATATAAGCGGTAACAAAGTTTGTCAATAATTAATCCAGATTTAAGTTAACTATTAATCTTTAGATTACAATTCATATATTATAATATAAGTGAGATTAATCTATATTCTCATATTAAAAGCTTCACCCTTTTACCCGAACATGATGAAATTAGCTATTCATATTTTGAATAAAAACACTCATAATTTTATTACTGAAAGAAAAAAAATTACAAGAATTTTTTTAAAAAAATAAAACACACAAGAGCTAGAATTTCATAAATTTTTAGACAAAACTATAGATTCCCGGGCTGAAAAAATGAGGTGTGGAGCACCTCTATTTATAGAGGTTCTCGACACCTCTATTTATAGAGGTGCTCGACACCTCTTACTTGTATATTGCAAGCCGTGCTTGCAATTTGCAAGCACTTTTGGTTTATTTATTTATTTATTTTTTCATAATATATTATTATATATATATATATATATATATATAGATATATATATATATATATATATATATATATATATATATATATATATATATATTATGTGCTCAACACCTCTTACTTGTATAATGCAAGCCGTGCTTGCAATTTGCAAGCACTTATTGGTTTATTTATTTATTTATTTTTAATAATATATTATTATATATATATATATATATATATATATATATATAATATATATTATATACATTATATAAAATTTTGGTTGGACCTCCAATATAATAATAATAATAATAATAATAATAATAATAATAATATAATAATAATAATAATAATAATAATATAATAATAATAATAATAATAATATATGTGTGGGTAAACACATCATAACCTCATTTTATCGCAAATCTAAACACGGTGAATGTTTTCCAAGTCCAATTTGAATCTAGTTGTCACATCCTTTTTGGATTTTCTGGGTCTTGGAATTCAGATCTCATATCCATTTTTCCTGTTGAGCTTTCGAAGCAGTATTTTACCTACACAATAAATAAAAATCACAATAAAACATAAATATAATTATTGTTTAACAAATGTGCTAAATTAAGAGAATTAATGAAATTATAAGTGTAAAATGATTAGTTTATTTTTTTATTAAGTGAACACTTTTTAATGTTCATCACACCCCCAACCAGCTTATTATTAGTCCATAGTAATTTAAGCGAAAACTTAAAAGAACATTCTTATCCAAGTTAATAATTGTTTTCTTTCTTTCTAATAATCAAATATGTAAATTCTCTTGTACTTTTTACCATTCTTCCATACACACATAAATAAGGTATCAATCAATTCATTGTGCCCACAATATTCACAAGTTTTGTTAAAAAGAGAGTAATATTTTTGTCTTACAATTATATTAGAGTTCACACATTTTGTCAATGAGAATTTATTTATAAATGCAAAAATAGTTGTTTTTTTTTTAAAATATAATAATAATACACTTCAATCATTGTAACGAGCTTTGGGCCTGAATCCCAAACTAGTCGGCTTTAGGGCACTAGGTGTTAAGACACTCCTACAGACTTAATTGCTCGGATCTCAAATGTTAAAAAGAAGAGGTGTATGATTTCCTTAAGCTTTCTTTTTAACTCATGTAACTAGCTTTCGGCCAGTGACTCATAGACCAGTTGACTTTAGGGCACTAAGTGTTAAAACACTCATACATACTTAATTGATCGAATTAGAGAGGCTACAAAATCGAACTTATTCACACACATTTTTTTTACAAACTCAAGTTTTATCATTTTACGTGAACAATCACTGCTTACTGAGGTAAGATGTCCGATTACTAAGTAAAAACTCTATTATTATCATTTTTTAAAACTAACTCAAGGTCTAACGTTTTACGCGAACAATCTATGCTTGCTGAGGCAAGATGGCCAGTTACTAAATAAAATCATGGTTATTTTTTTGAATAAAAATACAAATTTCACTGCCTTTAGGCTAACTCCAATTAAATTAGAGAACTGAATATTACAAAATTTCAATTACAACCTGTGATCATATGTTACCGTGTTTGTTGATAATACCTGTCAAATGAGCATATGGAGAATTCACAAATTTAAATGTTTTAAAAAGAAAGGAAAAAAAAATAGCTTGTTATGAACATTGAGATGCATCTCAGGAGCGAAAACTCCTTACACTGCCATCTCTGAACAACAATTCCACTTGATTAGTCAAAATTTGTTGTTAGTTTTGTGTGTAGTTTTTTTTTGAAAACATAAAAGAAAATCAACACAAAATAATTTTTTTTACACACAAAATAACAACAAAGCAAAAACAACATAATTTTTTTTTTTTTTTTAATAAACAACAACACAAAAACAAAAATATTTTTTTTTTGATTTTTGAAGAAAATCACTTCATGAAAACTATCTAGTCAACTATTCCCTCCCCCAATGAAATTGAGACATTGTCCCCAATGTCTGAATAAGAAGAGAGACATTTATAATGACGTAACATAGAAGTTTAATTGACAATAATCTAATCTATTTTAAAATCTAATATTTAAAGAAAGTTACAGATTAAGATTCAAGTTCACTCTACGCTTTTTTGCCACGATCGTTATCAGACCAGTCCAACTTGGAAAGAATTGGATCAATTTTTGGTTCATAAGCTAAGAGTTGGTCAATTAATTCATCAACATTTCTTGTAGTTAAGATGATATCTTTTACCGGTTTCAAGATGAACTCAAGTCTTTTGGCATCCTCAAGAAATACAAAAAGAAAATCGAAAAAATGATTAACATTAATTAGTCCAATGTGTTTTCAGTGAGTGTTCTAGTTAACCCATGACGCAACTGTGAATATTTCCTCCAACGTGCTTAGCCCACATGATAAAACAATAAAAGTGTCAGCAAGGTTAATCATTTCAGCAACTCTTTCAGACAGACTCTGAGACAATGCATTCTTCTATTTTTTATTTTTTTATGAGGTTTTCGTTAGGCTGGATCTGAAAGTGTGACACTTTATTTTTGTCACTCAAATAATTCTCCCCAGTAATGTTTGACACGTTGACTGTTAACTTTGAATGTGTTGTTGGTGTTGGGATCCAGTAACTCAACAGCTCCATAAGGTAAAACCTGAGTGATCACAAATGGACCTGACCACATAGATTTCAACTTTCCAGGGAAAAGTTTCAACCTCGAGTTGTACAACAACACCTGCTGCCTTGGTTCCAACTGTCTGTGCACTATTTTTCGGTCATGCCATTTTTTGGTCTTTTCCTTGTACAATTTGGCATTATCATAAGCCTGTAGGCGAAATTCCTCCAATTCGTTGAGTTGGTGAAGTCTTTTCTCTCATGCAGCTTGTGAATCAAAATTCAACTTCTTCAGTACCCAGTACGCCTTATGCTCAAGCTCAACTGGCAGATGGCACACTTTCCCAAACACCAATCGATATGGGGACATACCAATGGGTGTCTTGTAAGCTGTCCGGTAGGCCCATAATGCATCATCTAGTTTTGTTGACCAGTCTCTCATTGTTGATCCAACGGTTCTTTCTAGGATTCTTTTTATTTCCCTGTTTGAACCTCAACCTGTCCATTTGACTGTGGATGGTAAGCTTGTGGCAACCTTGTGAGTAACTCCGTATTTGGATAGGAGTGCATCAAAGTATCTGTTGCAGAATGAGAGCCACCATCACTGATGATTGCACGAGGTGTTCCGAACCGAGTGAAAATGTTCTTTTTCAGGAATTTGATCACCACTTTTGAATCATTGGATGGAAATGTAATTGCTTCAACCCATTTGGAGACGTAGTCTATAGCAACTAGGATGTACAAGTTTCCGAATGATGGAACAAGGGTCCCATGAAATCTATACCCCACACATAGAATATTTCCACTTCTAGAATGTTTTGCAACGGTCCTTCATTTCTCCTGGAAATATTTCCCGTTCTCTGGCACCTGTCACATTGAAAAGCAAAAAGATAACTCTTTAAAAAGAGTGGGCCGGAACAAACCTGATTGAAGGACTTTGGCTGCAGTTTTGTTTCCGCTGAAGTGTCCGCCATATGGTGATGAATGACAGTGCTGCAAAACACTGTTGAATTCCTCATGTGGAACACACCGTTTCAATAATTGATCAGCACAATGTTTGAACAGGTACGGTTCATCCCAGACATAGTGCTTGACTTCTTTGAAGAACTTCTTCCGTTGTTGAGTTGTCCATTCCAACGACCATTTTCCTGACACAATGTAGTTGACATAGTCAGCATACCAATGGACTTCCTGTTGTTTTATGGAAAATAACTGTTCATCTGGAAAAGTTTCTTTGATTGACAGTTCTTTGCCAGCTGTTTCTTCATTCTCGAGCCTCGAAAGATGATATGCCACTTGATTTTCTGCCCTTTTCCTGTCTCTGATCTCCACGTCGAATTCTTGTAGAAGAAGTATCCAACGGATCAATCTGGGTTTGGCATCTTTCTTCGTGATCGGATATTTGATTGCGGAATGATCTGTGTAGACCACCACTTTGGGACCACCACAGATATGAGCGGAATTTGTCAAAAGCGTACACAACTGCGAGCAACTCTTTTTCGGTGGTTGTGTAGTTGAGTTGAGCTTCATTTAGAGTTCTGCTGGAATAATAAATGGTGTGGAAAATCTTTGCTTTACGTTGTCCCAAAACTGCACCTATAACAAAATCACTAGCATCGCACATCACTTCAAATGGAATGGTCCAGTCTGGTGCTACAATAATGGGGGCAGAAACCAGCTTCTATTTTAAGATCTCAAAAGCTTCCTGGCATTATTTGGTGAAGTTGAAAGTGTTGGGGTTGGTGCTCAGAGCGCCAATTCCCGGTTGTATTTCTGTTAAATACTTATGTAAAACATTATTATTATGAATAATATATGCAGTTTCTATAATATAATCTATCTTTCTATATGGTAAAGACGTAATGACCCGAGAATGATTAGTCATGATACAGTTGCAAAAGCGTCGCAACGGACATTGAGAAGTATCATGACGTTGTCATTCTTAGACAGTTCCTGGTCAAGGTTTACACTACTTGGTCAGTATAGTAAACTCGTTGAGACCGGTACATGTCGTATACTGGAATATATGATTCCAATGGTTTCTCAATGAACCATTAGTCTTGGAGACTAGTATAGACGTGTAGGTGTTTATAGCGGATAAACACTGAACGACTCACCGAAGATTCTTAATGGATGGTACACCAGCGTCAATAAGAATCTTCTTGGGTTGAGTAGCACTTGTATTCTTAGACTTGAGATGCCATTGTGGGCACATGAGACATCTTCTACACTTAGACGGCAGTCACGTCACCGATCTATTTAGATCAGACCTCCGCCTTTTCGTTGGGTGTAGATAGATCCTCAGGGTGTCCTATGTGTATCAAGAAAGGATCCGTCCAGTGCTGTGTATCAGAGCTAGGTAGTCCATATGATTAGCAATCAGATAAAACCATGGGCCCGTGGTAAAGTGTAGAAGCTAGTTCTAAACATTCTTTGTGAGATTGCTAATAGAATAGTCGCAAATATTATATCACTTTTTGTATTAGATACAGAAGGCTTTTGTATTAATATTAATAATAGTTCTTTGTATTTAATGATAAAAATAATATTCAGATCCTTTGTTGTCCAAACCAGCATGGTCATTATACATTGCAAACTTCAAAAGATATATTAAATACTGGAGTTAATAAACGTAGTTTACCGGTAATTAATAATACTGAACTTTGGCATATGAGACTTGGTCACATTGGCGTTAAACGCCTTACCCAATTGGTTAGGAATGGTTTGATATCAGATCTTACCATTGAATCCTATCCAACTTGTGAATCCTGTATTCAGGGTAAGATGACCAAAGCCCCATTTCTGGTGTTGGACACTGCGCCACTAACTTACTGGAACTCGTACATTCTGATGTATGTGGTCCACTAAGTCAAACTGCTTACAGTGGTTATTCATATTTCGTTACCTTTACCGATGATTTGTCACGGTACGGTTATGTGTATTTGATGCGACATAAATGGAAACCTTTGAAAAGTTCAAAGAGTTCCGAAATGAAGTAGAAAAACAAACTGGTAAATATATTAAATGCCTTCGATCAGATCGAGGCGGTGAATATATGAGTGGTGAGTTCATGGATTATATGAAGGAGAATGGGATTCTCGCTCAATATACTCCTCCAGGTACACCCACAGCAAATGGTGTATCTGAAAGGAGAAATCAGACTTTATTGGATATGGTCCGATCGATGTTGAGTTTCACAGATTTGCCCTATTATTACTTATGGGGTTACTCTCTCTTAACAGCCGCACATCTTTTGAATAAGATTCCTTCAAAGGATGTTCCTACGACACCGTATCAGATATGGTTCGGTAGGAGACCAATCTTAATTATATTAAGGTTTGGGGTTGTCCTCCCTATGTCAGGGTGACTCAGCAAGATAAGCTTTCGCCTCGAGGGCAAAAGTTTAGGTTTGTTGGATATCCTTCGAATACGAGGGGATATATGTTCTATGATACCGAGCATCGAAATGTGTTCGTAGCTCGCTTCGCAAAATTTCTAGAAGTAGAATTTTTGTCAGAAGGTGGTAATCATAGACAGGTTGAGCTTGATGAAGTCCAACCTGAAAACAACGAACCAACGGAGGAACCTGAAGTTCAAGTAGATGAATGACCTTCAACACACACACTCCGTAGGTCGGAAAAGGTATCTAGACCTCCTGAACGCTTGTATTTGATACAAGAAAAGAGTCTGGATGTTCTCTTAGTTGAAGAGACAGATCCTTTCACCTATAGAGAATTGATGTTGGACATGACTCCGTGAAATGGCAAAGTGCCATGAAATCCGAGATAGACTCAATGCATGAAAATCAAGTTTGGGACTTGATTCCGCTTCCCGAAGGAATTGTTCCTATCGGTTGTAAATGGGTTTACAAAAGGAAGCACGGGCCTGACGGTAAGGTTGAAACTTACAAGGCCCGACTGGTAGCAAAAGGTTACACGCAGCGACCTGGCATCGACTACGATGAAACTTTTTCGCCGGTAGCAATGCTTAAGTCTATCCGGATTTTGCTTTTTATAGCTGCGTATCATGACTACGAGATTTGGCAAATGGATGTCAAAACGGCTTTTTTAAATGGATTTCTTGATGAAGAAATCTATATGGAACAGCCGGAAGGTTTCACGTCCAGCGAAACCTCGGGTATGGTATGTAAGCTTAAGAAGTCCATTTATGAACTTAAACAAGCTTCACGAAGTTGGAATCTTCGATTCGATGAGATTATTAGATCGTCTAGTTTTCTCAAGAATTCGGAAGAATCCTGTGTGTATCAGAAGGCCAGTGGGAGCATGGTCGTATTTTTAGTCCTATATGTTGATGACATCCTAATCATTGGGAATGATTTAGGTATGTTGCAAGGCGTCAAAGCGTACCTCTGTAAGAATTTCTCCATGAAGGACCTGGGAGAAGCTTCCTATGTTTTAGGGATAAAACTCTATAGAGATAGACAAAGGAGGCTGATTGGGTTATCCCAATCAACATACGTAGATAAGATCTTGGAACGGTATAGCTTTTGGTAACTGTAAGACAACAAACATACCGTTCAGACATGGGATTCATCTTTCCAAGAAGATGTGTCCACAACAGAAGATGAGAAAGTTAGAATGTCTAACCAACCTTATGCTTCATGTTTGGGTAGCATAATGTATGCCATGTTATGTACGAGGCCTGATATCAGTTTCGCTGTTAGCGTAACTAGTCGATATCAGTCCAATCCAGGTAATGACCATTGGAGGACCATTAAACATATCCTAAAGTATCTTAAAGGTACTAAGGATAAGTTAATATTTATGGAGGAAACGAACTGCAGGTTAATGGGTATACAGACTCCGATTTCCAATCGGATCCCGATGATAGAAAGTCTACATCTGGATTTGTCTTTACCCTTAACGGAGGTGCAGTTTGTTGGAAGAGTTCCAAACAGGGATCGACAGCAGATTCCACCACTGAGGCGGAATATATTGCAGCTTCTGAAGCTGCAAAAGAGGCTGTGTGGATAAAGAACTTTCACAGAATTGGGAGTTGTCCCAAGTATCGAGAATGCGATTCCGTTATACTGTGTGATAATACTGGAGCCATTGCGCAAGCAAAGGAACCGAGGGCGCATCAGAAGTCGAAGCATGTGGAACGCAAGTACCACATCATTCGAGAGATCGTGTCGCGAGGGGATATTGTCGTGTGCAAGGTACCGAGTGAAGATAATGTAGCAGACCCGCTGACGAAGGCCATACCTCCGAAGCTGTTTGATAAACACGTGGAGTCGATGGGTATTAGATACAATCGATATTGGCACTAGAGCAAGTAGGAGATTTTGTTGGGGTTGGTGCTCAGAGCGCCAATTCCCGGTTGTATTTCTGTTAAATACTTCTGTAAAACATTATTATTATGAATAATATATGCAGTTTCTATAATATAATCTATCTTTCTATATGGTAAAGACGTAATGACCCGAGAATGATTAGTCATGATACAGTTGCAAAAGCGTCGCAACGGACATTGAGAAGTATCATGACGTTGTCATTCTCAGACAGTTCCTGGTCAAGGTTTACACTACTTGGTCAGTATAGTAAACCCGTTGAGACCGGTACATGTCGTATACTGGAATATATGATTCCAATGGTTTCTCAATGAACCATTAGTCTTGGAGACTAGTATAGACGTGTAGGTGTTTATAGCGGATAAACACTGAACGACTCACCGAAGATTCTTAATGGATGGTACACCAGCGTCAATAAGAATCTTCTTGGGTTGAGTAGCACTTGTGATTCTTAGACTTGAGATGCCATTGTGGGCACATGAGACATCTTCTACACTTAGACGGCAGTCACGTCACCGATCTATTTAGATCAGACCTCCGCCTGTTCGTTGGGTGTAGATAAATCCTCAGGGTGTCCTATGTGTATCAAGATAGGATCCGTCAGTTCTGTGTATCAGAGCATAGGTAGTCCATATGATTAGCAATCAGATAAAACCATGGGCCCGTGGTAAAGTTTAGAAGCTAGTTCTAAACATTCTTTTAGAGATTGCTAATAGAATAGTCGACTGGATAATCCCGATAGAGATTTGACGTTTACATCTATATCTCTGGGATTTATCCGGATACCTGTGACGGAGGAATTATACATTTGCCATGACCTCGACCTGTATGGTTCAGCGAGATTATCCGTGATCGTCATAATCTACGGGTGGATAGATTATGGACACGAAATTTGATTTCGTGACGGATATACCTGAATCTAGAGAGTCTCAATAATGAAACATACTCGTAGAGCACTAGAGCAACATTAATAAATAATATTGATTATTTATAAAGTCGTTTAAAGGTTAAACGCAAGATACGTGCTAAAAGGACTAGATAGTCATTTGCCTAATTATTGTGTATTTACATTTAATACTTGATTAATTTAAATACACATTAATTAATAGTCAAAATGAGTTATTTGACTTATATCCTAAATGAATATATGTTTTTAATATTTAATGTAAATATTATACATATATTTAATATATTTGTATTTGATTAATTAATTAATTAATTAATTGTTAAATGATTAAATTAATTAAAATATAAATATCTTACATTAGGATATTTAAAGTAAATGATGTTAGTTGCTTTTGTTGACTTAAATAAATATCTAATAAAGTTGTATTAAGATATTTATGCTTTGATAACATTAAATTTGAAATGAAATTGAATTACTAAACTTGTAAATCCTAAGGTGAATTTCGGCCAAGGCTTAATGTTACAAGTATATAATTGATTTTCATTTCACTTTAAAATAACCTAATACACTTTAACCTAAACTCCATTGAAAGAAACCAAAGAAGCTTGTGAAGAAGAAAGGATAAAATCAAGAAGGCTTGGATTTAGTAAGTTTTCTCAACTTACTATAGAAGTAGGAAAATGTTCCTTAGGATCTAGGCTACAATCTTATGATGTTCTTAGTTATTATTTTTCTTTATTCTGGTTTTTGTTGGATGGAAGTTTTGTTGGAAGTGTTGAGCATGTGTGATGAAGGAAGTTTGTGACTATTGTAGTTGTAAGCATTCTTTCAAGGTTTTTGAAACCATGTTGCTAATCTAGAGTTATTGACCCACTCTTAAATGACCTAGATTTGATCTTGAGTTGTTTCATTGTGTTGAGACTTGGATTGGATGGAAGAATGATGATTAAAGTAATTGATTTAAACTATTTGGTCTAATTTTTCCAATTTGAGGAAATTGAAAAATTAGGGTTCATGACCAATTCCAAATTTGGGGGTTTTCATATATGTTGTGTATTTGGATGTGTATATGATGCATATAAAGTTTCATGTTGATTGGATTACATCTTGATGTGTTTTGAAGCATGAAATGACAAAGTGCACAAATGGCACCTTGTGGTGCTCTCGGCCAAGGATCAAGATTTTGGGGATTTTTGGTTCTTTTGGTGTTTTGATGTTTTGAACATGCTAAGTTCATCTTAGAAATGATTTAGAATCATTCAAAATTGATTAGATCAATTTCGGACTAAAATGGACAAAATACCAAAGTAAGGGTAATTTGGTAAATTCACTTAAATATGATTTATTGAACTTTTTTCATAATTTGATTATTGGAATATTAAATAAATATGTTTATTTAATTAATCCGAGAAAATTTTTGAAATCTGAAAATCGGATTTTCACCGCTTCCGCTGCGTTACCGGATTCACCCCCTAAAAACCCCATACAAAATGGTATCAGAGCGAGTCTGATTCTAGGCCACCTAATATGATTAGCCTTCATTGAATCAATGTTAATCATGTTTTCTTGACTTTATGCATGCTTATTAGGATCTAATTGGTTAGATTTATGGTGTATGACACTTAGCAGAAAATCCCTATTAATTAGGTAGAATTTCCATGTCCCAACTTCTGGGGCGATGGCATCTGATTGTTCCTGAATATCCGTCAGAGTAAAGAGGAATTCATGTCCCGCCAATCTGTCTAACATCTGGTCAATGAATGGTAGCAGAAAATGGTCATTTATCGTGGCTTTATTCAGCTTTCTGTAGTCCATGCATACTCTCCATCCAGTCACCGTTCTTGTTGGAATCAGCTCGTTCTTTTCATTGGTAACCACATTATTTCCTCCTTTCTTCGGCACACACTGCATAAGACTTACCCAACTGCTGTATGAGATGGGGTAAATGATGTCAGCATCCAACTATTTGATGATTTCTTTCTTCACGACTTCCTTTATGATTGGATTGAGTCTCCGTTGATGTTCCACTGTGGGTTTGTACTCATTGTTCATCATGATCTTGTGCATGCAAAATGATGGACTAATGCCTCGAATGTCTGCTATAGTGCAGCCAATGGCTTTCTTGTACTCTCGTAACACTCTCAACAAATTTTCTTCCTGCTCCAATGTTAGCGAAGACTAAATAATAACAGGTAATTCAGAAGAGTTTCCAAGAAATGCATACATGAGATGACTCAGAAGTAACTTCAGCTCTAATTGTGGTGGTTCTTCAATCGAAGTCTTGATTTGATCTTTCTTTGGCAGTTCCAAGCTTTCAACTGGTGGTGTCGCTTTGAATCAGAATGGTTTGTCAAGGTAGTTGACACATTCCACGATTTCAGCATCTAGCTCGCTGTCAGTCATGTTGGTGATGCAAGCTTCGAGTGTATCTGTGGGATTTGGCTCAGTATCCTGAACGATACTGTCAACAACATCAACTCTGAAGCATTCTTCTTCCTTTTCATCACTCGGTAATTTCATGGCTTTGAAAACATTAAAGGTAACTTCTTGGTCCTGTACTTTCATGGTCAGTTCTCCTTTTTGCACATCAATCACAGTTTTACCTGTAGCCAAGAATGGTCTCCCAAGAATGATAGGTATTTCTTTGTCTTCTTCCATGTCAAGGATGATGAAATCTGCTGGGAGAATTAGTTTGTTGACTTTCACCAACACATCTTCAACAACACCCTTTGGAAATGCTAGTGTTCGATCAGCAAGTTGTAACGAGACTGAGGTAGGCATTGCTTCTCCAATCTGCAGTTTCTTGTAAATAAAAAAGGCATCAAGTTAACACTAGCACCTAAATCACACAAAGCCTTACCGATATAATGTTCTCTAATAGTGCATGGAACTGTGAAACTGCCAGGATCTTTCAACTTCAGAGGAAGTTTCCTCTAAATAATGGCACTGCATTCTTCCGTCAATGCTACTGTCTCGTAGTCTCCCAATCTTCATTTTCGTGAAAGAATGTCTTTCATGAATTTTACATAGCTGGGTATTTCTTCCAAGGCTTCTGCAAATGGAATGTTGATGTGAAGCTTTTTGAACACTTCCAGGAATCGAGCAAACTGCTTGTCCAATTTGTTTTTCTGAAGTCGTTGAGGAAAAGGTGAAGGTGGAATGATCTGTTCTTTTTCATTTGCTTCTTTTTCCTTTGCTTCTTTTTCCTCAATCTGTGGAACTACATCTTTTGGAACTTCCTCAATTGTTGCCTTGATTCCAACATCTTTGTTGATCTTAGTACCACTTTTTAAGGTAATGGCTTGACATTGCTCCTTCCCTCGGTTCCTTGGATTTGGTTCTATGTTGCTGGGAAGATTACCTGGCGGTCTGTAACTCTGAGCATTCGCCAGTTGTCCGATTTGATTCTCCAGTGCTTTGATGGAAGCTGATTGGCTCTGAAACATAGCATCGTACTTTTTTAACTGATTCAACACTTCTGTTATTCCTGGTTCATTTGCCTGCTCCTGGCCTTTGTTCTGTTGCTGGAATCCATGTGGTGAATAGTTCTGCTGTTGGAATCCAGGTGGTGGATTGTTCTTTTGCCCTGATTGTTGCTCCATGAAAAATTAGGTTGATTCCTCCACCCTGGGTTGTAGGTGTTGGAGTATGGATTGTTCCTCTGTCTGTTGAAATTGTTGACATAATTGACCGTCTCTTCAAGTTGGTTTGGTTCTGGTGCTCCTTTATATGGTGAACTTGTGGATCCAGTGGTAAAAGTCTCCATGAATTTGCATATCTGATCCAGCTTGGCGTTGACTACTGTATTGGATCCACTTTCATAAATTCCTACAATTCTTTCGATCATGCTCCTTTCTGTTGGCCACAAAGAATTGTTGTTGGCCATTTCTTTGATTAGGTCTCAGGCTTGATCTTCTCATTTTGCCATTAAAGCTCCTCTAGCAGCAGCATCGATTGTGGTTCTCATTATTCCAGAAAGTCCATTATAGAATGTTTGGACTTGAAGCCATTTTGGAATCTCATGGTCATGACATTTCCGGAGCAAATCTTTGTACCTTTCCCAAGCTTCGTAGAGAGTTTCTGATTCTTGTTGTACAAAGGATGTGATGTCATTCCTCAGCTTTTCAGTTCTGGCTGGTGGAAAGTATTTTGCAAGAAATTTGGTGGCTAAAATGTTCCAAGTTGTGATGGAACCTGCTGGTAGTGAATGTAGCCTAGCCACGCAGTCTCATTGCTTCTTCAGCTTCTCGATTGTAATTGAAAGTGCCGCAAACTTCCAGGAAGTTGCTGATGTGGGCATTAGGATCTTCAGTTGCATTCCCCCCAAACTGAACTGACTGCTGAATCATCTGAATGCATGTTTTGATGTCACCCGCATTTGCTGGTAATGGAGGAAGTACAATACAGGAAATGAGTCTGTCAACCACTGAAATAGTTCTGTCTCGAATAGGAATTGGTGGTGCATCCTCCAAAGGTTCAGGTTCCATGACTAAAGCTTCTTGGCCTTCTCGCCGTTCCCTTCTCAACTGTCTGATGGTTCTTTCAATTTCTGGGTCAAGCGGTCGAAGTTCAAAGCTTCTGGTTCATCTCATGAAGTTTCTGAGAACCTGAAACATAAGAAAACAAAAACAATAAGTAAAAAGAAAATTAGATACAAGTAAAATTATCTAACCTCTAAACTAATAGTGAAAGATAATTAAGTCCCCGGCAACGGCGCCAAAAACTTGACCGGTGCTTACACACGCGTATAACGCAAACGCACGTATCGTTCAAGTAGTATAAAAAGTATCGATCCCACGAGGACTTAATACCTAATCTATTAATTTTATGAGGTCAAATGATTACTAGTATCTAACAGGTTGTTGATTGATTTGAAATGGTGACGATTCTAAATTGTTTTTTAAAAAACAAGTAAATAAAATTGTTTGAAAGTAGGTTTAAGAAAATTCAATATTAAAAACTATCTAGGGTTGTGAATCTTTCCAATATTATTTAAAGATGAAGTGGTTATCTTATAGTTGGATAAAATATTGATTTATTAACCAGGAACACTAAATTATGTAAAATCCTCTTCCGATGGTCAATTACAAATACCTAGTATAATCCAATTGAACCATATGTCTATGTCAACCAAATTACCTAGATTTATTAAGATTAAGTTCCAATTTAGCTACCCCCGCCCGACAGGTATATTCCTATCATGTAAGGAAATCTATTAAAGGGTTATCTATCCTCAAGGAAGATTGTGGGCTATTGAGTCTAAGGTCTTAAACTTAAAATCCATATGTCTAGTTCATTTTAAGTTTACTTTAGTGGTCAGTTAATAAAAAACATTAAGATTAAGACTCAATAAATAAATCTTTATATTACCCAAACTATAATCTAACCCCTTATAAACTGGTGATATTAGAAGTCATCACAACCCCAGATAACTAACTTAGTTACGACACATAACTAGGGCTTTAAAAGACATAAAGTAAAAATACTGAAAAGTAATTTCGGTAAAGTAAAAGCTGAAAAGTAAATTGCAATAAAATAAAATGCTAAGGTAAAATGAATTAACTTCTATTATTTACTATTTAGATATCTCCCATAATATAATATATATACTTGTGATAATTTTCCCAACCAGCCATATAGGCGGTAACTTGATTAAATCAAATTAAGTCCAACCAGCCATTAAGGCGGTAATATTTGTCCATAAACCAGCCATAAAGGCGGAACCAAAATAAACCAGCCATAAAGGCGGGACCAAAATAAACCTGCCATATAGGCGGTAAGAAAATTTAATTACCAACCGACCAATCTGGCGGTATCCTTGATTAGTCAGGTTTAAATCAGATTAAAATGAATTACCAACCGACCAATCTGGCGGTATCCTTTTTAAGTCAAATTTTAAATAGTAAATATATTATATTAAGGGAGATTAATCTAAATAGCAATAGTAAAAGAATTACCTTTCACCCTAGCAGGGGCAAGTTACCTCCTCATGGTGAATAGTAAAAATTGTAAAAATAAAGAAAGTAAATTACTATTATTACAAAACGTAATTAAAATTATTTACAAAACTAAAAACTAAAAGAAACTAGATAGAAAACTCTCTATTTACATTAGAGAATTCAGCTGTGATAGAAAACCATAGAATTGTGACACGTGGCACTTCGTGATTGGATGATGATGACGTGGCGGTGAGGTGGCACGTTGACTCGGTCAACTAATGATGTGGACGCTGACATGGCGGTGACGTGGAGTGACACGTGGCACACGTGGCAATGGTGATTGTCGGCACCGTAGGATGATGACACGTGGCACGGCGCACGTTAGCAAATCAGCTGTGATGGTGACACGTGGCACGGCGCATGTTAGCAAAGTCAAACTTTTCAGATTCTGACATGTGGACCCGTCGCACGTTAGCATGGACCCGGTGCACGTTAGGCATCGCGACGGCAAGGGTTTGCGCGTCGCGACGCGCCCAAATTACCAAAATGCCATTTTTCCAATTTTCACTGTTTTGCTCCAAATCACCTCCAGAATGTCCTGAAACTTTATTTATTTACAAAATAACACAAAACACATCAAAATATTCACAAAACTCAAGAAACTATACAAAATATTAGGTTAAATGAGTGGGAAATAGTGATATATTTACCACTCATCAACTAGGTAACCACTTGTTGTTCTATTGGACGGTGGTTCCAATAAACACAAGTCCTTGAATTTCAACTAAAGATTCTTTAGAAAAATGAATAAACGAATATTCCCAGAGGACGAGGGGGGTTCAGAGTAACCACTTAAATCCATGACCACTTAGGCTCTTATCGCTTTTTTGACAGAATATTCTTTAAACATTTTTTCAAAAGGATCTCTTAGCAATTCAAACCCAGAACTACACTTATTCAATAGCACAAACAATAAATGATATGTGTAGATATATGTGTAAGTGTCAATAAAGATTGAATGAAATTTCTTGTGTATGATTACACTTTAAATTCTCACCCAAGTATGCAACACTCAATCAATTTCAACTTTATCACTATGTGTATGCTTGTGATAATTGAACAACCTAATAATAACTTAAATCTATACTACCAAGATTAATGTGTTTCAGTATATGATTTAATAAGTTAATATTAATATAAGTCTTTGCCGTTATAACAATTCCAGAACTATTTCGTTAGTGTCACGTTCGTATCTACGTTCGAACGAGACTGTCCAGTGTGTGTACGTTCATGTTGCGTTTGATAACGCGTTCGAACGAAGTGTTTTCAGAGATTTCATGTTCGTGTAGCGTTTGAGAATGCATTCGAACGGAATGATTCCAGAGAGTTCATGTTCGTATAGCGTTCGAAAACGCGTTCAAACGTAATGATTCCAGAGAGTTTGCGTTCGAGTTGCGTTTAGGGCGCGTTTGAACGAACTAAGTCAGAAGGTCCACGTTCGATTTGTATTTGAAGACGCGTTCGAAAGTTCTTAGGCAGAAGGCTTGCGTTCGAGTGGCGTTTGTAGACGCGTTTGAACGTTCTTACGAAATTTCAGATTTAAGCCTTTGCGTTCGTCGGGCGTTCGAATGCACTACGGGTTTTTCATGCACAGTCCGTATTTTTCCAGAAAATTTTCTAACCTAGCATGTGAATTACTATCTAACAACACTAGATTTAATAAGTTCTTAAGATTTTGGTTCAAATTGGTGTCATTAAAAAAAAAATCAACATGCTTCAACCAAATCAAAGGACAAAACCAGAAAAGTAGATCTACATTACATGCAAAACCCTAAAACATAGAAACCAGAATAACCTGATGAATCCAAGTCGACATAATCCTCTGTCCTTAAGAACTTATTAACCTCAGTATCTGGTGCTTCACGGATTCGAATTAGCCAATGTTCTCCCAGGATAACTTGGTTGCTTCTTGTTCAATGAGCACTCCTTACACTACAAAAAAAAGGGTCTTTAGCGTCGAAATTTTTCGACGCTAATTTTCGACGTTAAAACTTGGACGAGAAAGACAATTAGCGTCGAAATAAAAAATTTCGACGCTAAAGTACAATATTTTGCGTCAAAAATATTTCGACGTTAAAACATGTATTTGGCGACGAATAATTTCGACGCCAAAAAGTTGACCTTTAGCGTCGAAATATTCGACGCTAAAAGTGATATAATATTAAAAAATATATATCATTTTATTACCTTTAGCGTCGAAATATTCGACGCTAAAAGGTATAAGAATATTATTATTACAAATTAATCTCAAACTAATTTCATTACAAAGTAATTAAATTTGTTATAAAAATTATTACAAATTTGTTACTAAAAATTTATAATAATGACATTTTTATTGATATAAAACTAAAATTACAAAATTTATCACAATAACAAAATATAAAATGATATTTTTATTGATATAAAACCAAAATTACAAAATTTATCACAACAAAAAAATATAAAATGATAAAATACAATGAAAAAATACAATTTTCCATCTTCACTTTCATTTTCTTCATTATCATCATTTTCACCATTTCTTCATCTTCATATTCCCCTACAAAAATAAATAAATAAATATTAGATGTGAATATAAAATACAAAACAAAACAAAACAAACAAAACATTTAAGGAAAAATAAATTTAGAGAGGAAATAAGAGTATGAGAGAAAGAAAGTGATAATAGAAGAAATGAAAGAGCAAATGAATTTATAGGCAAAAAAAAACCTTTAGCGACGAAAAGGATTTCGTCGCTAAAATCCTCAAATAGCGGGAATTTTTCCGCCAAAATTTTGATCTTTAGCGTCGAAATATTTGACTTTTAGCGTCGAAATATTTGACTTTTAGCGTCGAATAGAAAGTGTTAATTAACAAGTATTTGAACTTGGAATATGGTGGAACTATCTCTCAAAACAAATGGAAAACTTGACTCTTAAATTTGGATTGTCTTCTGTATATTTTAATTGGACATAAAGCCTCATTTATAAAAGCATGGAGGGGTGCCAACAGAGCACCCCTTGGGGTGGGGTGCAACCCTCGAAAGGGTTGTACCCCTCTCATACACCTATAGCATCCAAAAAGACATATACACCATTTTTCATGAATATTAGAAGAATTTCCAACATTATCTCAAATGGAAATTCGGTGACTGTAAGAATAAAGACTCGTGCAATTTGGCATCCTATAGGAGAGAAATGAGGCAAGAATGCTCAATAACAAAAAAAGAATATTTTCAAAATAACTCCATAAGCCATTGCAGGCATTAAAAGCTTCGAAACACAATAAAAAGAAGAATTTCCTAACAAGCGAGAAGAATAAGCAATAATGGTCATCAATTATGATAGTTCTATAAGTCTGATGGCAGACTAGCCTCAAGAGCTAAGGGTAGGGATGTAAATTTAATCCACAAATTGTAGAGAAATTTTCTAATATTAAATATATTTATACAGGGTTTAGTGAAAAGACATGCTTCTAATATATGGTTTTTAAGAAAGTCACAAATTCAAGGGATTGATCCCTTAGAGTGAAAGGTTATAACCATTTGAGTTGTAAGGATGCATTGAAGAGATATAACCCTTTAAGGGATTGATCCTTAAGCCTAAAGGTATCTCTTCAATGACATCCCTCCATTTCTATAAATAGAACCCTTAGGTTATTCATTTTGCATTCACTTGGGAAAAAGATTAATTGTTAAAGTCTAGAAAGAGAGTTTTCTACCATAGTTCATAGTTCGTGTTCTTGATTTAAGGAGTGCCCCTAAATCAAGAAGTCACCAAGAATCATGGGAGAACATTAGCCACAAGATCCGTAGTGCTCCGAGGCGAGGCTAATATGTTCTTGTTGACAGAGTAAAAACTCGACTTGGTATAATCTACATATTCTACAGAATATTTTACAGCTTTTTATAAATCCTTAAGTATGTATTAATTCAAGGATTGCATATTTATTATTTATTAGTTTGCTTGAATTATGCATGCTAAAATGTGAATTACAACACATCCGCCCTAAAATCTTAATAACTTATTAATCTTTGTGTTGTAAAATTCTTATCAATATATGTTTTAGGGTTGATGTGATTTATTTATTATTTCAAGAGTAAGTTAAAAATAACAATGTCTATGTTGAGATGTTTTCTTGTAAAACAGTAGAAATTAAGAACAAGTATTAATATTAATATATCGTAAGCTTTAAAAAAAAGTGACAAATGAATGAAAAGTTTACGTTATTATGGGTTGAGAGGAAATTGTTATTGATCACTAGAAAGCTAGTGGAGAAATTCAACACAAATTAAAAAAAAAATGCATGCATTTGTTAGACAATTATGACCCATAACGTCACTATTTGTAAAAGACATTGTGGTTTTTGTACAAATTAATTATGTAGCAATGGAAATTGCATTTTATCATTTTGTAATTTGATTACTTAAATATATAAATGATAAAAGTCCTTATGATTAGTTCCAGATTATAAGATATGAGACAGTATCAATCCATAACGGTTTAATCACTAAATATCCCTAGTCATAGTATTATCGAGATTGGACATCGATAATGCGGAATAGACTAGTATTGCACTTGTGCGTGTTATGGAAGCGTAACGACATAGTTATCATATATTTAAGTATTGGATACTTATGCAAGTGTGATAAGAGGTTGTGTTTACCGATGGTACGGAAACAGCTTCGCTCTGGATAGACCCCGCAGAATCCCATTGGTAGTATGACTATGTGTCTATGGGAATCCGCATCAGGGTAGGTGTATTTGGTCTTAACCTGAGACTTGCATCGCTAGTACTTGCGACAATCAATACTCTTTGGTTTTGGTCGTCCAGGACTTTAACAGGTTCTGTGTACGCCTTTTCTGGGTTTATTGAGAATCGTAGTGCATTGGATGTGATGTCAATATGGAAGTATCACTTCAGTCATATGGAGATGATGATCGCGCAGGGATACAGAACTGGTACTCTAAATGGTTGCAACCATCGGGATAATATGACAAGGTCATGGTTATCCGATTAAAGAGACTAGTTGCTTGTAATCCGATATATGCTTCGTACGGGGCAGACACTATTCCAGCCCCATGCCTTGCATGTGACATCTGATACTGGATCGCAATACGCAATACTATGTATAATATGCCTGACATAGATTATATATTCCATTAAGAATATTTCTGGAGAATTGGGTAGACACGGTGCTTTGCTAGAAGCCAACCATGTCTCGTAAATCGGTAAAAACGTAGTACGAGGTACGTACGTGTTCGGATAGTCCAACGACCGGATTTACTGCCAACATATCCATGGATCTCTTGGGTCGCTTCCTGAAGATTCACTGATGACGTATGATTCGAGCATAATTAATCTGGGATTAATTACGGAGAGATTTTATCTAAGATAAAATACTATTTGAAGAGAGAGAACGATTAATTTGGAATTAATCGATAAAATAATATATTCGATATATTAAACGAAATTATATTTCGATGCGGAATTAAAATTAGATTTTAATTCGGGCAAACGAATTAATTTAGAATTAATTCGCTAGCGACGTGAATAGTAATTTTGCTAGGCATGATTATTTAATTAAATTTGATTTAATTACGTCGCAACGGAAAATTCGTTAATTCGGAATTAGCGAACCCGAGCCCGGGAGTGTTTGCGGGCCCACTCAGATTTCGAATCAAGTGGGGCCCACAAGTCACATCACTAGTCACATCACTTGTCACTTTAAGTGATGGGTTTTGGTGAAGTTGGTGATAACTTGTAAGACACACCAAGTTGTGTAAGAGATGTGATTGACTTATACCAAATATTTGGTATATCTAATTTAGATTTTTGAAATCAAAATTAACAAGTCAACACAAGTCTTTCACTCTCTTCTTCCTTCTCTCTTTCACGCACATTGTGCAGTTTTTTCTCTCAAACATTTTCAAGGCTTGGCCGAATTTCACAAGAGAAAATATTGAAGATTTGTTGCAAATCTTCAAAGGTGCTAGCACATCAAGGAATCAAACAAGGTGATAGGGAAACCAATCTAAGAGTTTGGAATCCTTTCAAAAGCTTGGAGCTTGAAGATCAAAATTCAAAGTGGAGCTTGGAGACTTCTCAAAGAACAAAAGTTTTGTGTTCAACGCCTCCAAAATCCGTTCAAAGTGAGTATGATTCCGCCTAACTCCTTTTGTATTCACATGTTTTTTATGCTTAAATATGATCTTGGGAATGCCTTAGAAACCAACATCATCATGTATGGAAAGTCAATTTGCATGTGATTTCACCGTTGAACTTCCATTATGCAACACTATTATGTTTAAAATATTGAATTTCAATTTAAATGATGTGAGAAAAGTTGCGTCCTCTGGACATAAACATATAACATCCAGGAAAATTATTAAAATATTAAAATTCATCCACCCACGATAAATAAATAATTATTATTGTAATATTTTTATTTTTATTTTATTATCATTTTTGAGTATTTATACATTGTATGAGTACTTAAAATTACTTATTCATTAATTGTTTAATTAACTTAGGAAAATTATTTAATAAATAATTTCCTATGAAAATTGTAAACTTGGTTGTTATAGATTTAAGTTAATTAAAGTATTTTCAATTATCACATATTAACATAACTAGTTATAAGTGTAAAATTGGTATTAGTATCTTGAAAAATAACAATATATTATTTATATTTTGATTGCTTATTATACTTTGAATTGAGAATTGAAGTGTCACACTAAGATTGAATTCCTAAGATTTTCTCTTGAGAAATTGATTAAGAAAATTATGTCACCATAGTGATAAGAGCCTAAAAAAGCAGGGATTTAAATGGTTACACCAGACCCCATTCATCATTTGAGAATTTTCCTTTGTTCATCTATCATAATAAATTTTATTCACTTGTGTTATTTGGTACCACTATCCAAAATAATAACAAGCGAATCTTAGTGTAACATATAAATAGGATCATACAATTGATCTTTGCGTGATTTGTCTTTTGTAGACTTACTGATAATTGTTATTTTTTACAGTTATACATGACTAGTGGAAATATCATAGTACCGGTCGCTCATGGAGAGAAACTAGATAAATTCAATGGAGCAAACTTCAAATAGTGCAAAGTAAAATGTTGTTCAACTTGACCATATTGCAGTTGGCTAAGTTTCTCAGGGAAACTCTTTTGGGTCTCGTGGAGAGAGAAACTGAAGCGGTTAGGCAACTACGAGTTGAGGCATAGTCACAAGGTGATATTTTATCCAAGAACTACCTCTTGGGTGATCTTGATAATACCCTGTATAATGTGTACCAATGCATGAATTATGTGAAGATTATCTGGGAATATCTCGAGAAGAAGTATAAAATAGAGGATGTCGGACAAAAGAAATTTATCGTAAGTAGGTTCTTGGACTAAAAAATAGTAGATTCAAGGACGATAATGTCTCAGTTGGGTGAACTATAGTTGATCATTCACGAAATATTTGATGAAGGAATGAAACTCTGCGAGACATTTCAAGTTGCCATAATTATTGAGCAATTACCTCCATCATGAAAGGATCCAGGAGTAATCTGAAACACAAGAGAAGCAGATGAGCCTTGAAAACCTAGGAGTTCGGTTGTTAATCGAAGAGGACAATGAAAAGTTTGAGAAAGCTTGCTATAAGACTATGAAATCTAAGGCCAACATCATCAAGGGTGGAAAAGGTAGCAAAAAGAGAAAGAATAGTGGAGCTGATTCTTCCCAAGCAAATAAAAGTTCAAGGGGAAGTTCTACGTCTGTGGGAAAAACGGTCACGTGGAAAAGGGCTGCAAAAATAAGAAGTTTCAGGACAAAGATAAGAAAAAGAAAAATGAGGCCCATGTCACTGAAGATGAGCTATTAACTGATGAGATCTCAGAGTTGAACCTCTCACCAGTTGTAACTGAAGCCAACTTAGTTAGAAACCCGAAAGAATGGTGGATAGACAATAGAGCTACTAGTCATATATGTGCAGACATCAAAATGTTTTCCTTATATCAGAAGGTCGATGGTGGCGATCATCTGATCATGGGAAACTCGTCTACCTCCAGAGTGGTTGGACAAGGCACAATGGTTCTGAAGATGACATATGTGAATGAGCTTAAATGAAAGAATATTCTGCATGTTCCTGATATTCGAAAGAACTTGGTTTCAGGTTCACTCCTTAGTAAGAATGACGTTAAGCTTGTATTTATTTCTAACATATTTGTACTGATAAAAAATGATGTGTATGTAGGAAAATGATACCTCACTGAGATGTGTCGGGGCGACCTGGCCCGATAACAGCCTGGGCCGGGCATTTCCTTGGCCTGGGTTTAAAAAAACATTCTCGGGCTTGGGCCGGGCTTATCAAAGTATGGGCCCGGCCTGGCCTATTGCCACTCTTAGCGATGCTAAACAGGCTGAATCACGACGTCGAGCAGAGCTGATATTCTGCCTCAGATTTGTTCTTGGGAGCGTCACAACGCCCATCAGGGAATCGCGACACCGAGCCTGGGTATGTGAATGTGTTTTAAATAGTTTAATAACATGTCATATAGTCTAGGGTGCCTACTCTTGCATTTTCACATGCCATAACATGTTTAGATGCATGATATTCTAAGTCTTAAAATGTAATTTTATGTAAGTTAATAGTTAAATTATAATATGATATACATGCAAATGAATTAATGAGATTAATTGATTTTATGGTTTAAAAATTCAGAATTCAAAGTCTAAGACTTATGAATCTTATGAGTGCATTATTTTTCCTTGGTATATCAGATGGAAACCCGGACATAAATTCCATAGCCAGCTTCGACTGGAGGTAGTATGATCTTCACTTGGGATACAATTCCACGTACCATTGAAATTTATAATGTGCTTAAAATAAATTAAATAGTTTAATTATATTTGGTCTATTCGTTGAATTCTAAAATTTTTAAACCTTTTAGTGAACTAATATTTTAAGAGTTAAAATAAATTAGGTCACTAAAGCGAACTTGATTAAATAGTTTAATTAAGTTAATATGATTAGTAGAGACTAATCGGTATTAGAAAATAAAATTTTAAGGAGTTAAAATTGGTTAGATCATTAATAGTCCACTAGTATTATTTAGGTTATGTTTTAGCCGCGCATAATCTAAATACATTAGATAACTAATATTTTAATAGTTAAAATAAATTAGGTCACTAAAGCGAACTTGATTAAATAGTTTAATTAAGTTAATATGATTAGTAGAGATTAATCGGTATTAGTGAATAAAATTTTAAAGAGTTAAAATTGGTTAGATCACTAATAGTCCACTAGTATTATTTAGGTTATGT